>VWZK01011054.1:4419-27816 GCA_013396935.1 Baryphthengus martii
TGGGGGTGTCTTACTCTAGGTAAAAAAAAAAAAAGAGGTATTTAATCTGGAAATAGTGGGAAGTAATACTGTAGCTCATATGATAAATGCTTTTTGATTGAGACGAATTTCATATGAAAGCATTCTAATTCAAGTGATAATATTTTCAAGGACTTTGAATTTATTTCAACATAAGAAGTATTTCCAGGCTGTTGAAATATACATTTTCAGTACATAAGATTTCCATTTTATCTAGTAAATACACTGTCGTTTTCCTACCCGGGAGAGTTGTCTTCAGAGTCCAAGCAGAGGAGAGTTTTCAGGCAAAGGGAAGACCGGTGCTGAATCAGAATACATAGAATGGCTCTGACTTCAGCAGCTCTAAATTTAAACAATCTGCCTAAACTTTAACATACTGGATGCACAAACAATAACGGACAATACACTAAGAGCCACTTTCAAAGGAGAGGTTTGGGATTATGCCAGTGTTTAATATTTTATGAGGGGGAGACAACTATCTGTGACATCTCCCACCTCTCACCCATACATTTCCACGTGCCAATCATAATTACAGGGATTAATATAATTTCAATATAAATGTTATCTACTTCTGCTATTGTTTATGCAAGTACTAAAAAAAAAAAAAGACCCAGCTCACCCGGTCGAAGTAAAATCTTAAAATTAGGGTGTTTTGCTACTTATCAATTTGGGGGTGGATGTTAAAGTAAAAAAGGCTCTACCATTGGATACCAAACACTGCTGATGCTGAATGAAACGCTTCAGAACCTCACTAGAATCATCTCAAATGTTAGTAATGCGCAACTAACTCATTTACAAGTTTATGTCTTTTACGAAGTAATTTTCCAGTGAAACATATAGTTAATGTAAAGAAACCCCAATTACATTCACTCTCATTTTACGAGCTTTGAAGCAACACAGCTCTTTTCCAGTGTAAGTGGGTGGCTCTTAGAAGAGCCTTTGGGTTCTCGAGAGGGTCTGGAAACGAAAAGCTTTAGCCGCCGAAGCCGTAGAGGGTGCGTCCCTGGCGCTTGAGCGCGTAGACCACGTCCATGGCCGTGACCGTCTTCCTCTTGGCGTGCTCCGTGTAGGTGACGGCGTCGCGGATCACGTTCTCCAGGAAGACCTTGAGCACGCCGCGCGTCTCCTCGTAGATGAGCCCCGAGATGCGCTTGACGCCGCCGCGCCGAGCCAGGCGGCGGATGGCCGGCTTGGTGATGCCCTGGATGTTGTCGCGCAACACCTTACGATGGCGTTTGGCGCCGCCCTTGCCGAGCCCCTTCCCGCCTTTGCCTCTGCCAGACATGCTGCTACTCCCGCTCGAACGGTTTCTCTGAGCTGTAAGCCAGCGCAGCCGGCGCCGCGGCCTTTATGTGTTGGGAGCCGACCTGGTTGGGGACTGCGTCAGGAGGGCGGGGTTGCGAGCAGTTTTATTCTGATCCGTCACAGGTCAGAATGGAGTATCGTTTCCTGTTATCTGTTAAACAGTTCTGTGAAGTCCACAAAGTAAACAAAAAATTACCTCCTGTCCACCCCAAATAATCCCAACGACGTATATATTCAAGTTCGTAACAATTGGGAAGATGTCCCCCCGCCCCGATTTATATAAACTCAATCCTTATGCATACGTGTATTTTCTTTTCTTACAGTGACTGATGTTTGTTTGGGTTACTTTAAATTCTTGGTATTTTCATTCTGTTGGTTATTAACCATTTATCTTTTATTTGTACTCAAAGTTCTATAGACTTTTTTTCCAGAAGTTTTAATGTTTTTAAATTTATTATTTGGTTTAGGGAATTTTCCACAATATCTATGCTGTAAGGTTTTCTAATATGCTGGTTTTGTATTTCCACCTCCCATTTCTCAAATTAGAGGCTTGATACTCTCTTCCTATTTTATAAATCAGTTTTGAGTCTCTACACATGTATTAGCCAGAAAGCAGAATACAATATTTTTTTATGTTATTATCTTCTTATTAGATTAAGATTTTTATTAATTTTGCTCATTTTGAGTTACTGCTATGATGGTGTTTCTCTTATTTTTACAAAATGTCCTTTAATATAGCTATATTTTTAGATTTCTGCTACCTTAATTAGTAAGAAAATGACCTTTCTTTTGTAACACAGATCAAGCCTTTCAATGTTTTATCTGCTATTTTCTGAGTCTAAATATATACTGGAAATAAATAAGATTCTGAATTAGTATTTTGAAAAGGGGCAATTCTTGTCTAAGAATGTTACAAATGTCACAGTATGAGAACATCCAAAGCTGGAATAACTATTCAATGTATAAGGAGTTATTTCTTTTTTTTTTTTTTTTCGTTCCTGAAAAGTCAGTAGCTTATAACTTGATTTTCTTCTGTTCTTTTATGTGGGAAGTACAAGCATAATTTTTACATACTCTTTTAAACTGTGGCATATTAGAACATCCAGTAAGTAACTTCTATCTGCTGTGCTACTAAACAGGGAAGGAATGGCTTCGCTCTTTATATTTAGTAATGGTGGAATGATTCCATCATAAAACCAAAGGAGTGTTTTGCCCTCTGTGGTCATATTAAAAGTTATCTGTGTTTAGCATATTTATGTGGATAAACTATTGCAGTTGCTCTGTCACCCAATGACCCCTTCCCAGCCCAGAAGGGGAATCAGGAAGAGGAAAGTAGACTCACAGGTTGAAATTAAAACAGACTTAATGAAACAGCCGAAGTAACACCAATGGCAATATAATGGATATAATGCTTTACTCATCTCAGTGAATGCACAGTGGTTACAATAAATGGGAAAACAGTTCTCAGGAGCAGAATGGTAAGTAAATCCCTCCAGGGATGGAAAGAAGCAGGAAAACAAAGAAAAGCAGGATCAGGAGGAGCCAGAGCAGGAGCCCAAGCAGGAGGCCCTTGTCCTTAGCAAACTTCCTCTTTATACTGAGTGTGATGTTTATAGTAATGGGTACACCCATAGCCAGTTCAGGCCAGCTTTTCTATCTGACTAAACTTCTAACAGTCTGCAGACTATGGCCAGCCTGTGATTCTGTATCAATGAAACCACAACAAAAGCTTAAAAGAGGAAATAGTTATACTGATATCTCAAAGAATACTATCCTTAGATGTTTTCATGGTCAATATCAATTCTATGTCTTTTCGCATGTTGGAGTCTTTGTTTGTTTGGGGATTTTTTTGAGAAAATAATAAATATGATTCAGATGAAAGTTTTCTTCTCCCTAACTAATCTACATCATGTCAGAAAAGGAGTATATTAAGACGCATGGGAATGATCTTTGCTTTTCCCCTCTTCCAATATGAAGCAACCCTCACCAAACCCTTCTAATCACTTGCTATTGATCACCTAGCAAAGGAACTCACAGCTTTTACCTAGACTGTAGCAGATGTGCTTCTTGTTGCAGAGATGCAGAGGACTGCATAGGTGTAATGGGGAAACACCTTAGATTTGGTGTAATCCTAGGCATATCTCATCTCTCTTCCATTACTTAAAAAATGAATTACGCTTGCTACAGATCTTGTTTATACAGAACTGACAGGTCACAAAACACTAAACAAACTCAAGCCTTTCCTGCTGGAACTAGCCTGAAGAAAGAGGCCAGAATAGTTTTGAATTATTATTTTCTTTTCTTTATTTATTAGTGCCTCACTGGTGTGAGAACACCAAATTTTAATATCCCTTCCTCTCATAGTTACTAGTGACAGTGCTCAAGCAGCAGCACTTAAAATTTTGTCCATTTAACTTGTATGTAAACTAAGGACAAATTCACAACAAGATGAAATCAAGATACATTTAATTCTGCCAGATAACTGTGAATGGCTAAGACTCTAGTGTACTGAGAACTCTTGCTGCCCATTTCCATGATTTTTAAACTCAGCTTCTGATTTCCAGTTTTAAGTTTCAGCTGCTGAAATGCTGGGGCCTGGGCAATAGGCCCCAAATCGTAGTTGACCTATAGATGAATCTCACAACCCCACAATATAGTTAATATGCATAGTACTAACCGCACATATAATATGCTAGTTACCTATATTTTGCTATGAGTATGTATATCTTGATGTCAGCTTACAGAAGCTCTGTTTGTAATACTTCGAGGTTACAAAGGAGCCCTGTTGTAATGCTTGTTTTTTATATATGTGTATATATATATGTTTAGAAAGCAAGTTGCAAAGGACCTGGGCAGACTTTGGGCCTTGCTGGGAAAACATGCAATTATCTGCTTGCTAGTGGGACATGTAGCTGACATAAACTGTAATCAATAGATGCATTCATCTTTCCTTTTGAAATGACAAGTTATCAAGACCATGAAACCAGGTGTCTGGCCTTAGTTGGGGATACATGATCACAGCAATACATAAACAAAGTAGATAGGGAAACTCCTCTGTGCCTCCCTAGGCCCTGGCCAGGCTTCTGGTGGCATCTGAAAGGAGAATGAAACCAGATGTTCTGCGTTTGAAGTTATGTGAACTTGTTTATTCAACACTATAAAAATCTGGACCCTCTCACAGCAACTTTGGAGACCTCACCTACTAGTGGATGCGCTGCGTAGGACTTCCCAATTGCTGGGACAGGCTCCAAATCCTCGCTGCAACCGGGGCTCCCGAGCAACTGCAGATCTCAATGATAGTAAAGTATTAGGGCAACTGGTGATGTATTCCTTCTTAATTATTATCTCTAAACTTTGTGTAGTTATGATTAGATGCATTACCTTGCTTATTTTCTCTGCTGTGTAAACTTGAGTGTAATTAGCTTATTTCTTTAACTAAATGTATTATCTTGTTTTTTGTATTACCTTGGTATGGACAGTAAAATAAGCCTATTCCTTTTATTGGTGTCTGTGTCCTTCTATGGACCCTGTCAATTGACAATATATATAAATCAGGCAGGATTTGAAGGATAAATGTATTGTGTGAAGGTGGGGATTCATCTTTAAGTGGAGATAGAATCTCTTGGTGCTTTTTGAGAGGAACCCCTTGATGTTTTTTTAGAGGAACCCCTCAATGTTTTTCAGAGGAACCCCTTGATGATTCTGCAGGGGAACCTCTTTATGTTTTGGCAGGGGCATCTCTTGATGTTTTGCAGAGGCAGAACCTCTTAGAAAATCCCCAGCGAGAATCTTTCCTGTATTTTTACTTAGAGTCCCGTCTTTCAGCAATACAGCTACTTTGCTTATATTCTGGGTTTGTATCCTCTAGGTAATTAATGTGATGGTTTTTCTATTTTTTTAAAGTCTAGCATGAAAATATAGGGCTCCTGTAGAGTATTGTGTCTGTACCAACAACCTCAGGTGAGTAATTAAAACATGCAGTTATTAATTTAGTCCTGACTTTATCAGTCATTAAATGTTAACAAATCTTCAGGCTTCAAGTTTTAGATCATTATTAGGCAAAAAAACTTACTGTTAGACATTTTACTGTAAGAATATATATAAATAAGCTGTGGAAATGCATTTGTATATTTCAAATTAGTAGTTTTGAATTTTGTATGAGTATTGGACAAGTTTTCATATTCCTTGTGTTTTCCACTCACTGGAAGCTGGTGTTTCATTTTCTCTTCAAAATATTCTCTATTGCTTTCAAAGGAAAACTGGAATTACAATCAGTTCTTTGTGAATGAGACGGAATGTACAGATCCCTGCTTTGCATTGTTATCAAGCTCTTCTGAACTGCAACGTTGAAAACAGAGTAGGTCTCATCTGGACTATCTGGGGGAAAGAAACAAATTGTTCCCTTGTACTGACAACCTGGGCATTTTTGACAGACCAGCACACCCCCACAGTGGAAGAGAGCTCAGAGGAGAACGGCATAATATACTGTGAAGAAAATTGCATTTTATCTCAACACCAGGGAGATTGGAGGGTTACCATGGTTTTAGATGAGACAGCTACACCAGTGAATCAGTAGGTTCCCTTAGACAACTAACAAATAATAATGTCTTCCTGAGCAAACCAGAGCAGCATGAGGGGTGAAGAAGTGGCTGTGGTGTATATGTGGCTCGGCCCATCATAAAGTATAAAAACTGGACAACAAAGTTTGAATAAAACAGTGGTCTTCAACCAAAATATTTCTTCCGGAAGTGTGGGGAGGCCCAAAATCTTGACAGTGTGGATGTAGAGACCCATAATGAGAATTGTGTTTGCACTATGATTCAACTGTATATTGCAAATGTTGTATTATATGCTTGTTCTATCACTCTGTTAAACCAAAATCCCATGAAATGTCAAATATATTCAATAAGGAAATTTGGTATTGACCATTAAACTCTTCTCACGCATAATATCAAACAGAACCTGCTTGGAGAATATTGAACTCTGACAGCACAGAGAGGTGGTCAGCTAAGGCCTGTATCTACATGTGGGAAAAACTGTAAATTACACAAGATCTGACTTCTTTGGCACACTCCAGGCTTCTAAATCTAATATAGTGGTCCTCGTTCTCTGTATTCCTGTGCCCATATACCCAACCTTCAGTTCAGCATGCAAGCCACGCTACAAAGATGTGCTTACTAAGATCAAGCAACCCACATGATTTTGGTAAGAAATACTTCAAGCACAGAAAGATTTTATCTGAAGTCTGAGGCCTAAGTCAATATTTGCGTCTGTGGATTTGCCATTCGGAAGGAATGTCCTGGCAGAAGTTGCAGAAGTGGTTTATGTTGCTTAAGCAAAACTAGCAAATAATATCACCTAATATTTAAATGTTAAAACTATCAGCTTCTCAGTGTGTTGATCATATCTATCTGATAGGTATGACAAGAGATCTGCAGGGAATATGATCATGAATTTAGTCTAATGTTTGTACCTTCATAACTAATTTCATGTCTCCCGCGCCTCTTCCCTGCCATCTGAGACAGTCAGAGGTGGAGAGCCCCATTCTCGTATTTTTGTTTAAAGACTCCTGTCAGTCAGAGGTCCGAGATTTTGGGCTGCAGCCCTGGTTTGGACTGTTTCCCGCCTTCCTGCTGCCGAGTCTAGAAACTACACAGGGACTGAAAAATTGAGAAAAGACCTCTGTCATGGCCCAAGCCATGGCTGGCTTTTGAGGTTGCAGTTTGCAATGCACAGAGAGTGGTTTCTTACAGATCAGAAGATGAGCCACACAGAAGCAAAATCTTCCAGAAATCATTTCATTTCCCTTGTGCCATGCCAGATGCAAGCAAGGGCAAGTGCACCTTTTCTGTGTTACTACTGTGTTGCTCTGCAAACCAGCAGGAACTGGATGGCATTTCCTCATGGAAAATGGCATCACAGGATTAATCTCCAACAGCAGATCACAGGAAGGGACACTGCACACAAAATTCCAAAGGAATGTTGTACTTGGCATGCACTGACACCCAAGCAGCCACATGGCTTTGCCATCACTCACACCTCCTCCCCATCAGGCCAGATGTTTCATGGTTCCTTTCAAAGCAATGTTGTTTGTGATAAAAATAGAAAAAATGGATGTTTCTCTCATACAACAATGTATCAGCTGTCAGGATTGCTGTTGATACCCAACTTAGCATGGCTCTGGAGTAGCAAATGTAGTGTGTCTCACTCCACCTCAGAAGGAGAAATTTTGCATGGCCCTCATCCCCACCACACTATGTACAAGCTGCAGTCTTGCAGGCTCACTGAACAGTTGGTATAGCTGAATTAGTCTATGAAGAAAGGTTGGAGGAACACCTAGATCAAGTGTGGGTTGTTGGGAATATAGTAATATACCCAGTTCTTCATGTGAAGCTGTTCTAGGACATGGGAGAGAAAGAACATGCTCAATAACCTGCAATCTGGGACAGGGGTGCCCCTTTTCTGATGCTGTTTTCCTTCCTGGGCTCTGGGCTTCTAGGAAGACACCAAAAGACCTCTCCACAAGTGCTCCTGGTGGTTCCCCAGGCCAGGGTGGCCCATGGAGATCAGCGCTCTGTAGCTCACCATTCAAATCTGCTCTTGCATTCATATAAGGGACAGCAAACAGCAAACCAGCTACTTAGCAACCACAGCTGATACCTGACTTTCTCTTAAATCCTTACTCTGCTTTCTAAATGGACATTTGAAGTAGCACAGGCTTCCTGATACATTGACTATTGATTGAACTAGAAAGACATCATGGAAGCATTGTAAACACAGTATTTCTTGCACAGCTGAGACTGATCAGCTCCTCTCCTTGTCTGGACTCCTACAGAGCTGCACTGGGCAGCAAGCTTTGCCGTTGAACTCTGCCAACTCTTATAGAGTTGTAAGTACTTAACAGCAGATGAAATATTACCCTCTGGGGCATACTTTCGAAGTAATGAATCAACTGTGGGCATCCCTGTAGGAATGTACTGAATTTTGTCTTGGGATGTATGTTTCTGGAAGAAGCCAAGTCTAGAAAATGGTAACATGCATTATGTCGGTGTCTCCAGACACTACTGCTGTGCTTGGTTTTGTTACAGTAATGATTGGAAAACCAAATACTTTGGTTGGAAACCTCAGCTGCTTACAGACTTTTGTTTAGTATTAGGCTCTGGCTTCCCTTTAAAGATCCAGCAGCTGAGAAAGACCACCACAACCACCAAGTCCTGTGCAGATCAGACTGACCAGTCATTTCCCAGCCCATATTGATTCAAGTAGCTGTTCTGCTTCACTTGCAGAACTTTGCACTTCTCTTTGACAAACTGCACGTTTCTTTTGACCCATACATACCAAAATCTCTGTTAAATGAATATCTGAATTTGGGCTCTGTTTACCTCGCCTAACTTAGTATCATCCACACATGCTAAGGATACATCCTTTCATAGCATTCAGGCCATTACTACAAATATCGTTTAATATCAAGTACTCAGCCCTGGGCCGTTCTTTTCTTTATTACATGTCCCCTAAATTGAGTCACTAAGTGCCCACTACTGAGTCATTACATTGATATCAAAAGTCCTTTGACCCTGTTCTATAGCCAATTTTCAAATATTTAACAGCCTGTTGATCCTACCTGTGCAGTCTCAGACCCCAAATGAGTATGCTGTGCGAGATTGGTTCCAAAAACCTTACTAAATGCTAAATGTATTGTATTCTGCACTGCTTCCCATGCACATATATTGTCTCTAATCTATAGTTCTGTGAAAATTACCACTACCTAGACATCAGCTTTTTTTTCTTTTTTTTATTTTTCTCTCCACTCATCATCATAATTCAATAGAACACATTTTATTTCAGATAGTTGCTCAGTCTCAAGGATTTTTTTGTCATTGTGCACCTTTCCTGATACCTAGCGACATACTGCTGTTGATTCATTATCAACTTATAATTGTAACCTGAAGATTGGAACTTTGGTGTTAGTCAACTGCTAATGTCCAATATTTGTACAACCAATATATCTCTTTCCAGATAAAGTGTCTTACACATTTTTTAAGACAGTGTTTCCAATTTCCCAGGAATTCTTCAATACATGAACGGTCATTAAACATTCTAGTATTTCTTTGCTTGTTGTTACCCATAGCACTTCTAAACATTCCCTGGAGAGGACTAATCCATGCAAATCTCTGTTTAACAGAACATATTAATTTCATACCTCACAATCATAAACTTTTAAATACAACCTTTGACCCTGGGGGAGGTTCTAGACCAATTTTCTCAGATTATTAGTTTCATTTCTAATATTTTTCTAAAAACAAAACAGACATCAAATCTGCAGTGTATCAGCCAGCTCTAGGAAAACATTGCATCCTCGACTGACACTCTTTCTAAAGTTAATTTTGGAGCAAGCCAGTTAAGCATGGTTTTAATTTCTTCCCATATGTCTTACAAACCAATGTCTGTTTTGAGTACTGTAAATTCTTGGTTTTCTTGATATCTTCCTTGAATTTGGCTAAGCTGGTAAATAGTACAATTCTATATCAATAAGGTATTCTTTTCCCATGGTGTGCTGAGTTTATAAACCCAAACAGTTAACAAATCTGTAACCCAGAATGCCACCTTATGTGCTTAATTCTTACCCATATTCTTCAGATATTTTAGTGGTAACAGAGTGGCTTCAGCGCAGAGCTGGGTTTACCGCATATAGGTGAGCTTTCAGCATCCTGTTTCCCCTCGCTCAATATGAAAGGCTAGAGCTACCTTTGGTAGCTTAGGGAATGATATCTAATAACATACGCATCTTGAGTGACATTGAAGAGGTAGGATGTAGATTTTCTGTATTGATGGTCCAGTTTCAATTTCCATCTCTGACTGAATCAGTATTTGCAATCTGACTCACCAAAAAAGAATTGTCATATGACTGTGTTTAGCACCTGAGAGAATAGAAAACATGTACAATAGGTTCACAGACTGCATTTCAATTTTTTTTCCACACTTTTACATGTAGTTATGTCTATTTCTTTGTATTTCTGCATTTATCTGTTTCCTTTTTTTCTTCAACTGAGAACAATACAAAGTTAATTAGTCTACATAAAAAAGTAGAGCAGAATCCTGCTCATAACTGGGATTCCTATGTGTAGTAATACTACTAATAATGGTAATTTTCAGGTATGGGTGAAGAAGAGTAAAATATTTTTACAAGAGGATCCCTGATCGAAAGGCTTTCATAAACTGGAATGTATATTTTGGTGCTTTAGGCTATCATTTTGTAGAAAGACAAGGAGATTTTAAGGTTGATTCATTAAAATTCACAGCCTTTTTTTTTTTTGCCCTTTTTTTTTCCTTCTTTTTCTCTTACTTAGCAGCTATTTAGCACTTATGGCAGGCAGGGGAGTCACCTCTCCCCGCTTTTTGATCACTTCAGAATGCAGGGATTTTTTATAAAGTAGCAGTTTTGATGAGACTCCAACTAGCCCTAACAAGTCCTACACTCATGGACAACATGATTACTGATCCAAATCAGGATAGCCCAGACTGGTCTTGACAAGCCTTGAAACGAAGGACTATGTGACAGCTAACAGTGGTTTTTTGAAACTACCTTTATTTAACTACCGCAATTTAAAAACCAGTGGGAGTGCCATTTGGGGTTAAACTGTACATAGGTTTCACAAGTTAACTTGGAGAAGTATTATTTGCAAAATAGTACTGAGGGAAATGATTGTTTGTCTCCAATCAGCACTGGTGAGACCCATCTGGAGTGTTGTGTTCAGTTCTGGGCTCCCCAGTGCCACAGAGACATGGACATGATGAGTGAGATCAGTGAGAGGCCACAAAGATATTAAGGGACTGGAGTATCTCTCATACGAGAACCAGCTGAAACACCCGAGACTATCCAGCTGGATAGCATTTGTCTAATGTCTAATTTGTTTCTTCTCCATGTGGAGCTTTTTATGTTACAAATGAACTAATTTTGTTTTGAAGATCCTTCCTCTGGAAAACACACTGGCATTTTGCAGGATCTTCTGTAACCTGCACTAGAAACCATACTGTTAGGCAAGGAAGGAAACCAGGGCATGTTGTGTGATGATACATGGAAATAAATTTCTGTTTTGGGGAAGTAAGGATATATATTTTAAGGATACATAAGAAATCTATTTGAGATCCTGAGCAGGAGACAAATAGAGCCTGCATTTTGATAGGGTGCTTGCAAAGGAAAACCAGGAGGACTTTCAATCTTTGGTGCTTGATTGAAATTTATTATAAAAGGAGTCACATTAAAAAAAAAATCTTTTCACATGGAAATTCCAAATAATTTTTATTTCCGCCTCACTCTCAAAACTTTACTTTGTCGAGTTGTTTGACAGGAAGAAAAAGTCCTTATCAGGTAGAAAAACTGTTCCATACTCTACCACTGAATTCCTAAGTTATGTGGTCCCTAAGCTTGCTTTGCTTTGTCTTTTGCCTGTAAAACACTCGGGGCAATATCAATGCTATTTGTAAAGCAGGTAATGATCGTTCTCTCTAAAACCTGAGAATTGTTATTTTAATTCATTGTTGCATTTAACAGCTATTTGCAGTAATGTAAACCTGAAAATTGTTTAAAGCTTCTGACAAGTTTCTTTTACCCAATTAACTAGAAAAAGTCGTTGCTGGGACCAAAGGGGGAGAAACCCTCAAAAAGCCCTTCACTTTTCACACCATCTCATATCTCTAAAGCCCTTCTCTTAAAAATAATCTAAAAATTAAAAAAGAAATGAAACCGCAGGGAAAAAAAATGCCTTTTGCAGAAATGGTTGGTAAGATCAGGAAAATGTTCATTGCTCAGAAGCGGGCCAGGAATAATTGTCTGTTCAGCACAGAGCCAGTGTGATGGCTCAGAAATAGACACAATAAAGGATGATGACACATAATGCCAGAGGCCACCTGCCAAGTCTTCCAATGTCTCAGATTACCAGGGAAAGGCAAAGAACTTTAGAAGTGCAACTCAAAATAGGGATCAGTCCTCAATTCTGCTTCTGGAAATCCTCAGAAAACTGTTTCATTCGCTTTCCTTAGAAAAACAGAGATAATCTTGTCCCTTTAAAAGTTGTCACAGAGAAGGGACGGCAATCCCCGTGTGCTGTGGATAGAGTTTAAGTGACTGTCCTACTTAGAGAGCAAGATCTGAGAGCTCTTCTCCCATCCCTGTCTACCTCCTGTCTTTATCTCTAACCTGCAATCTGTCTGGGGGGGAAGGGAAGGATATCTCTCCTGTCTTGCTTGTCTGAGAACAGGTTTACAAAGACCGAGTTTGGAGGTAAACTTGTCCAAGTGTATGGATGTGAGGAATGGAGCTAGTGAAGACGACTCATCCTGCACCATCAGTTACTGTTCACTAACTCCCAGTCGTTCCCATCTTCCCGAGCAGTTTCAACCGTCATAAACCAGAATCGCAGAGCTCTGGAACTCAATCGTCAAAGCTACAGACATGAAGGCACACTAAGCTTCTTTCAGTCCTTATTCCCAGAAGAACGTGTGTAACGTTAGACAGACACGGGTAGATGACAACTCTTCCTGGCTTTTGTATCACTTACAGTCTGGTTGTCTGTTCACCTAACCTGGAAAATTAGCATAATGACCGAATGTTGCCACAAGCAATTATCTTTTAACTTCTCAGAAACATATTCCTTCTATTCATTTGGGATACTATCCCGACCTTTCAAACCCTACGGGTATTGTGGATTTGGACCAATTACTTATGTCGGAAGGACATCATGGTCATGAGAAGTGTGTTAGATTTCACAGCCCACTTCAGTATGCCTTTTAGTCTGTTTTTTTTTTACCATGGGATACTGAAGAGCCTAATTTTCCCTTTCTCTGCTTCTTCTTTTACCTCCTCTTCTGTGAAGTATTTATTGGCTCTACTGCATGCAAACACACCAAAACTAATATAGAACTAAAAGAAAATATGGGGAAAAAAAGTGACAGTGCTTCTTTTTTCACTGTTGTTATTCCAATGTATCTCATTTATCCTTGCCATTATCCTGTCTCTGACCCCCCAAAATAGGGGAGGTGGACTAGATGACCTTTAGAGGTCCCTTCCAACACAAACCATTCTATGATTCTATGATTATACCCTATCCCATTTCAACTAAAACAACTATTACCTATAATTTAATTGTGTCTTCAACATTTAATGTATGAAAATGTATGCCAGGGCCTTTTGCAGCATACTACTTGTCTTCTAGAATCTAAAATTCATCCGTGCTAGAAGACATGCTTCTTTCCTGAAATCATTCGCTGATGTTTGCATGGCAAAGTTTTACAAAGCAAAATGGGGTTAAATATTAGACTTGAGCTTAATTTGTTCTTTTTAATTAAGAAAAAAAAATCAGACTGCTTTTTAATTAGAAGCCAATACAGGCTTTTGTCTTCTGATTTAATAAAAAAAATATACCAAACAATTCATAGCAGTCCTTAAAATTAATTTCTGTCACTTTGTGAGACTTAATACTTAAGTAGGATCATAATAATTAAAGCTGATGCTGATTTATGAGGATTGAGTGAAAATTATTTCAATATTCTGAGGATTTGTATAAAAACTTAAATTGGTGAGCATTTTACTTTTCCTTTAAATGAAAGAATGTCAAGTTTTATGAAAACTATGACCCAAAAAATGAAATTAAAAAAAATCCACAATTGTCTATGTCCAAATATTTGTAGGTAACAGTGAGGCTGAAACATTCTGTTCATGCAGGCCAAAATTGCACATTATTTACTTTATTTGCAGAGAACTGAGGCTTCAGATGACTACATTAATGTTTAAGTAGCATGTGACACATATTTGTGTATCTATACCTGTTCGACATTTTCCCCCTAGAAGTCTGCTTCTAACTTTTGTAAGTCTTAAAGAATACTATTATACGTTACTGTAATTGAGAAAGAGTTATTTATGCAGTTTACCCAGAATTTATATCCATTAACTAGGCATTGACAGCTTCATTTTATAAACAGAGACTATTTGTAAAAACATCAAAATCTTGCTATTCACTTACAGAACACCACAAAACATGAAGAACTCTGGCAAGTTCCTGACACTTTTCAATAGTATATATATTCCTCTGAAGGTCTCTTATTTTCCCAAAACACGAAAATCTGTAGAAATACTGTATCCTTAATAGTTAAAGATATGGTTAAGGCAGCCGAATCTTTATCCGTATTCAAAGCTCAGCCATGAAATTGTGTTACTTCCTTCTCTTTGAAATCAATTTACTACAAAAATCCTGAAGGTACCCTCTCGGTTTCTATCCCAATCTGGAGAAAACCCCCTAAAGAATAAGCCTATATTACGGGAGAGACTTTTTATTTATGGGTTTTATTTCAATTTAGAAGGAAAAACAAAAGTTTGCCGTTCCCGGGGTCTCTCTGGCTTCACAGCGCGGCATTAAACACATCTTTTCTCTCTCATCTGGGGTCCCAACAGCAAGAAACTTCCCTGAATGAAAGTCCACCGTCTTCTCTTCACTCTCCGAAGAAACTGGGGTGATTTCGTGGCACGCATTTTACAAAAAATATGAATTTATAACTCCGAAGAAACACAGACTCGGAGGACGAAAAGCTCTTCCTGGCTAACAGTTAGGCGGGCTCTGCAAAGCACCAATCACAGATCACCGCTTCTCTATAAATTCAGGCATCGGGGTTACTGTAGCCCAATTACTTTCTTTTGATTAGGAAAGAGTCTCTGCAGCGATGTCGGAGACTGCTCCCGCCGCCGCTCCCGCTGTCGCGGCCCCCGCCGCTAAGGCCGCCGCCAAGAAGCCGAAGAAAGCAGCGGGCGGCTCCAAAGCCCGCAAGCCCGCGGGCCCCAGCGTCACCGAGCTGATCACCAAGGCCGTGTCCGCCTCCAAGGAGCGCAAGGGGCTCTCCCTCGCCGCGCTCAAGAAGGCGCTGGCCGCCGGCGGCTACGATGTGGAGAAGAACAACAGCCGCATTAAGCTGGGGCTCAAGAGTCTCGTCAGCAAGGGCACCCTAGTGCAGACGAAAGGCACCGGCGCCTCCGGCTCCTTCCGCCTCAGCAAGAAGCCAGGAGAAGTGAAGGAAAAAGCCCCCAAGAAGCGGGCAGCCGCAGCCAAGCCCAAGAAGCCGGCGGCCAAGAAGCCTGCCAGCGCCGCTAAAAAGCCCAAGAAAGCGGCGGCGGCGAAGAAGAGCCCCAAGAAAGCCAAGAAGCCAGCGGCCTCTGCAGCCAAGAAAGCAGCCAAGAGCCCCAAAAAGGCAACTAAGGCTGCCAAGCCCAAAAAAGCGGCGGCAGCAGCGAAGAGCCCGGCCAAGGCAAAGGCGGTGAAGCCCAAAGCTGCCAAGCCCAAGGCGGCCAAACCCAAGGCAGCCAAGGCAAGGAAGGCAGCGCCTAAGAAGTGAAGTGTTGAAGTGGAAATACTTAAACCCAACGGCTCTTTTAAGAGCCACCCACTGTTGTCCCAAAAAGGGCTGATAACACTCCGTTACCGAGCTCTGTGCCTGCAGCAGTGCTAACTACACGCCACTATCCGTGTGGAACTTTCGTCTGTGGAGTGGATGGGATGCTAAACTTCGGGCCGTGGTTACGCTAAGACTTGGAAAAAATAAAGTTTACATTTCCTACGAAAACGCTTTTAAAGGCTGACTTTTTTTGAGCACCTCAAGAGGATGTATGTGTTACAGGGACTGCCGGGGGCGGGTATCACTCGGGGGCGCGGAGGATTCTTTTGGTGCTTTAATTAGTGCGGTTCCTAACAGCCTGGGTGCGACTGCCACACCTCTTAGTGACCGTCGCCGGGAATCGTCAGCCCTCCGCTTCCTTGGCAACGACTTTTCCTCTTAAGTTGACATAGAGCAAGCCTTAATTTCTGCGTGACAACACCGATCTGCTTTTAGAGAAGGAAATTGCCGGGGTGGGTGGCGGGCAGAGCTACCAGCGGTTCTGTTCCGCACCCCCCTGGCCTCGTGGATGTGCAGCCGGAGCGGCAGTAGCTCTGCTTGCGCTGCTGTTCCGAGCCGCTGCGGGGACAGCTCTTTACGCTCGGGGCTTCTGCGGAGGCAGCTGCGGTCAGAGCACAAAGGCAGAGCGGTGCGGAGCTCCCCGCAGCACCGATAGCTCCGCCAGCACAGCCTGAGGCCCGTTGTTATTGGCTGATGGAAGAAGCCTTGGTCGCTTATTGGCCGACTGAGAAATTTCGAAAAGCCCGCGCTGCTCCCACTGGCTCTGCGCTTGCCAGTGATCCCGAATCCACTCATCCCTGCACAGCTCGCCCGTCCAAAGTGTCTACCCCGTCTCAGAGCTGTCCTCACTTCTCCTGGTCCTTGCAGTTAGAATGAAAATATTCCTGAGTTTAAAACAATCCCAGGACAACTACGGAAAAAAAAAAAATGAGGGTAATTTATTTTCCTTTTATCCTCATTTTCGGGGAGGGTGTAACTCTTAAATTAATACAGTTTCTATTTGTGATGAAATGTGTGGTATAATTACAGCATCACACCTCTCTATCGTAAAAAAAATTCACACTGCTTATAATTACTGGAAATGGATTTGAATGTTAACATTTAATGACCAACAGCTAACACACTTAAATATGCCCGAATTTGCCAAAATATTCTAGTACTTCAGAAACATTATTAATCATTACCAACTTGTTACATCTGTGATAAAAATATTGCAAATTCTACTGATTGTTTTAAGTACACTTAGAAAACATGAAGAAAGCGTGTTAAAGCTCTTTCAGGGAGTATGTGGGTGGCTCTTAAAAGAGCCTTTGGGTTAAAACGGACGCGCCCAGACGCTCTACTTGGAGCTGGTGTACTTGGTGACAGCCTTGGTGCCCTCGGAGACGGCGTGCTTGGCCAGCTCGCCGGGCAGCAGCAGCCGCACGGCCGTCTGGATCTCCCGCGACGTGATGGTGGAGCGCTTGTTGTAGTGCGCCAGGCGCGAGGCTTCGCCGGCGATGCGCTCGAAGATGTCGTTCACGAAGGAGTTCATGATGCCCATGGCCTTGGACGAGATGCCCGTGTCGGGGTGCACCTGCTTCAGCACCTTGTACACGTAGATCGAGTAGCTCTCCTTGCGGCTCTTCTTGCGCTTCTTGTCGCCCTTCTTCTGGGTCTTGGTCACTGCTTTCTTGGAGCCCTTCTTGGGCGCGGGGGCGGACTTAGCCGGCTCAGGCATTTTGACTCAGCTTTCCTGCTTTCGAAGTAAAACAGACAGCTAAAATGGCCGCAGCACTGGCTTTTTATAGCGGTGTTATGCAAATACAGTACCTCTAACTGGTACAATTCGATTGGACCTTCCCGCACTGGGGTGTATCTTTCTCTCTGATTGGTCACAGTACGATCCGTCTTTTCATTGGTTGTAAAAGCAATGACGGCTTCCAGCCAATCGACAAGAGCTAATCCCGCCCAGGGAAGGGATAAAAGAGGAAGAGCCGTTGCGTCAGTATGAGTCCTTCAGATCTGGTTTTGTTACAGAGCCGTATACAAGTCTTCTATTTCTTCAGTGTCTGAGCCATGTCTGGACGTGGGAAACAAGGAGGTAAAGTCCGAGCTAAGGCCAAGTCGCGCTCGTCGCGGGCCGGGCTGCAGTTCCCCGTGGGACGTGTCCATCGCCTCCTGCGGAAAGGTAACTACGCGGAGCGGGTCGGGGCTGGAGCCCCTGTTTATATGGCGGCCGTGCTGGAGTACCTGACGGCCGAGATCCTGGAGCTGGCGGGCAACGCGGCCCGCGACAACAAGAAGACGCGCATCATCCCCCGCCACCTGCAGCTGGCCATCCGCAACGACGAGGAGCTCAACAAGCTGCTGGGCAAGGTGACCATCGCGCAGGGCGGGGTGCTGCCCAACATCCAGGCTGTGCTGCTGCCTAAGAAGACTGAGAGTCATAAGGCTAAAAGCAAATAAGCTCAGCTAACAAAGTTGCTCAGACTTTTCATAAGATAACATTATAACCCAAAGGCTCTTTTCAGAGCCACCCACACAGTCAGAAAAGAGTTGTGTTGCTTTCTTTACCAAGTGCTTTGGTGCCAAGTGTTTTGCTTGTGTTGCTTGTTATAAAACTAAAACTTATGTTCTGTGGCAATGTCTTAAAACTTGCTACCTGGGATGGATAAATATATTTGCTTTCTAGCTTATCCCTTTTAACGAAAGAACACTTAATGATGTTTGAAGTGATTTATTGATTCTTCTGTGTCTTGTAACAGGATCAGTCAAACACATGTTCTTAATGCTTGATCTGCTCAACTTTCATGAATTTACTGGCTGTTTGTGGTCTGGAATATGGGGAGATGGTTGTAAGACTGAGGCAGGAGTAGAAAAAGCTATGCAACATGACAATAAATAGACCATCCCACACCCCTAAAGCTACATCTGAGAGTGAAAATACGCATTCTTTGTAGCTCTTTACTCTTTAAAAGATGTAAAACTTCCTTGTGATTTAATTTTATTTAGAAATTAAATGAGAAATGTTTTAGGGGAAATAGCTCATTTTGATCTAGATACTTAACTAGTCAGACCTACATTGTAGCATCTTTTCAGAAGAAACCCCTTGCAGCACTGGTATGTTAGTATGTTAAGTGGGATTTTCAAACTTCCCACTCTGAAATTCACTCACTGTGCAGTGACATTCCCCTAGCTATATCAGTTAAAAATGGACAGTATTATTTGAATTAACCCTCTATATTGTTACCACAAGTATCGCCCAAAAGCACCCATGTTAAGGTTCTGTTCACCGCTAGAAATGATGAGAAACAGTCTAGATTATTTCTTTTGTTAAGATGTTCCCAGAAGCTGTATCTGATGACCTGCAGCATACTTCTTTAAGGCCACAGGTCCCACCTGTGCATCACCTCTCTGCTCCTTCTCCTTTGGGAAGGAGGAGAAATGCTTTGGGCTGGGAGGAAGGAAAATACCACCTATAACAAGATACTACTCCCTCTACCTCCTGAACTCCAAGCTGTAGCAGACAGGCTTTTTAGATAGGACTGTATCATGGCCAAAGTGGGACATCAGGGATCGTTTGTGGAGAGAAAGAAGTAGGGTTGTCTGGACTGTTTTGGTATGGTGATAGTATCTGAGCCTAATGAGTTTTGTTTGCAAGTGGATACATTTAGAACAGTAATGTTTTCATTATGCTGCATTATTGATGATTACCTGCAGCTATGTATCTCCTGAAACTTAAACTTCTCTTGGAGAACTGCAATGATATAAAAACTGTGTTTCAAAATGCTTGTCTTCTATATTTATTTTCCAGAACAGATTCCTGCATACATATATGTGTAAGATGACTGCAATCATAAAATATTCTGAGTTGGAAGAAATCATCAAAGATCATGTAGTCCTACCCCCATGGTATTGGCAGGGATGTCTTCCACTAGATTACATTGCTAAAAGCCCCATCCTACCTGACTTTGAACACTTTTGGAGATGGGACGTATACAATGTCTCCAGGCAACTTGGTCCAATGTCCCAGCATCCTCATTGGAAAAATTGCTCCATTATATTCAATCTAAATACATCCTCTTTTAGTTTAAAATCATTGTTCCTTGTCCTGTCACCTGTCTTTTTACCTGCCTTGGTAAAAAGTCTCTCTCCATTTTTCTACATTGAAATAATAATAGTAAGGTCTCACAAGAGCCTATGCTTCCCCAGGCTGAATAACCCTATCTCTCTCAGCTTTTCTTCATAGGAGAGGTGTTACAGCCCTCTGAGCATTTTTGTGGCCCTCCTCTGGACCTGCTCAAATAAGTTCATGTCTGTCTTGTGCTGGGGATCCCAGGGCTGGATGCAGTACTCCAGGCGGGGTGTCATCACAGTGGAGTAGTGGGGAAGAATCACCTCCCTTGACCTGCTAGCCAGGCTGCCTGTTATGCAGCCCAGGATATTATGTGCTTTCTGGACCATAAGCACAGATGTCTAGATGAAGGCACTGAAATTCCAGAGAAAGGCTTTTGGGGTATCTGTATACAGGAGGGGGATTTCTCTGTGAACAAACTGCTACATGTGGAAATCAGAGTTGGTACCACAGGAAAGGGCCTTGCTCTTCTCTGAGTGTGGAGGCAAGTCCAGCATATCTCTCCAAATTCTTTTTGTCATCTGATGAGAAACACATTATTTTTTTCAGAATTCCATTCCAAACACCTCTGATTTCATTTACCTCAGTAACTGGAGTTTCACTGTTTGTGATATGGAGGTCCACTTCTTCACATTCCCTTTTTTTATTCTTAGCCATTAGTGGTTGTACCCATTGTGAGCCCTGTGCTGCCATCACACTGATGAGGCCTCAAACATAAATGTTGTATAAGTAAGGTGGATTTTGTTATGAGAGTGCTGCCAAATATAATGAAATTAAAGAATCATGGCTTTCAAGCAAATTCCACTGGATGAAGGAATGTAGCAAAGCAAGTTTAAGTAATAAGCTTTCTCTCATTTGCATATACAACAAACAGCAGTAAAGAGGAAATCCATATGATACACCACCTTAGTTATGTCATTGTGTTCCAATATACCTCCACAGTCTAAAAAACTTGTGATGCAAAAGAAACTCCAACCAAGTTCCCCCAAATGTTACAAATTGCAATTATGTTTAGGGATAGCTCAATAATGCCTGTGTATGTATCAAAAGTCTTAGAATTGTGTATCTAAAAAGTAAGATGAAAGGTCTTTCTATCCCTTTTCACCTTTTCTTTGTTTGCAATGTAAGGAATAATGTACTCTGTTTAAAAGATCTCACATGACTTTAGTTTGTGTATTACTACTATTACAGTTGTAACAGATACAGCTATGGATTTAAATTGCCATACAGCGCCTCAAGAAAATTGAGCAAAATTTGGCAGTTGGATATAATACATTGATATGATGAGCTGTTACTAATGATGTACTTTCTTGTACAGTCATGGTGAGATGTTACTTTCCTGAAAAAAATGCAATTTCCTCATTATAGACTAATGAAGAAATAGGCCAACTCTCTTAACTAAAGCACACTTGAAAAGCTACCAATTGTTTTTTTAAAAGGAGCAGAGTTTTGCAAAGGTTTCCTTTCTTATTTAATTCTTAGTACTGTGTGAACAAACTCATGGGCTAAATGTATTTCCTATAATCTAGAGATTGGATTCTAAATGTAGATACAAATAACAATTATTGGCTCCAATCCACAGTAAAAGCAACATCATGGGGCACGATACTCACTAGCAAAATTTTCTTTACGCTTTAATTGTTTCTGTCTAGGACAACCCTGTGGTCCATGAGAGAACTGACTGTGCCACTAACAGAAACACTTGGGAAACATGTCTGTGGCCACTTGTAGCAACCATCAGGCAGAGCAGCCTGGTATTAAGTTGTATCCAATGTGTTTCACGCTTTGGGGAAAGGGGTTTATAACTAATTAAACTATAAGCTACCGGTATTAGCTTCCGCATCATTCATTTCTGCCAGGACACTTTGAAAGATGATTTTTCAAGTCTTCCAGTATTTTACTGCTGGAGGGAAAAGTTTTACTAGGATATTCACCCTGCAATTAGGAAGAGTTATGAAGAAATTTTGGGTTTGACACACTAAAAGATTTTGAGTAATTCCTTTAGGCTTTCTTTAGTATTTAGAAGGTAGTTCATAACCGTCTCAGGAAGTAAGTCTAAACACAGATCTGCAGGTATAAAGAACAAAGCAGACTTTCTGGAGCCAAATGGTAATATTAGGCACCAGTATGGCAGGTCCACTAGTGACAAACCTTCCAGTTAGTCTGTAAACTGTTTTATCTCACACTATTAAGACAAAAAGCTAAAGTAATCTAAACCAAATTTTGTTTTGCCAGCTCATTCCGTCTATATTTAAGTGACAATTCTTTTACTTTATTTTGTTTAAAATAACAGTTTGAATGAAAATGGAATTACATTGATAATTACAGTAATAGAGAAGACTCATAGTTTTTTGTACACTTGTAACTTAATATATGAATATTTCCATCATGCTTTCCCCTGAATTTAGGGAATATATTGTGCCAAGAAATATTCTGGAGATGTTGCTTGAATTCTGTAAATTACATTCAGGAATGAAATCACATAAGCAACTGCACAAATTTAAAAGTATATCAATCTTTTTAAAACAAAGACATATTTGAAGTGCACAAAATACTAATACAGCAATTAGCAAGTGCCATAGAACTTCTGTTCTATGTAAGTGACATTTAAAATATTAACATATTTAATTGAAAACTATAGTCTTATATAGTTTAAATAACTCAGTACTTATTAATTTACTTTACAAATACAGTCCAACCTACTGTAAGCAGCATGAATGCAATACTTGTTACCAAGTGTGAAACACACAGCTAAATCTCTAGATTCCACATTTGAAGAAAAATTATTTGGTTATTGTTCATTTTTTTAGATGACATATGGACGTCTGTCTGGTAATGTCTGTAATGTAGCCTTTCGCTTGTTGGATTCAGCTGCACACTAGCGACCACTTCTTTATTTCAGAGGCAGACACCTGCCAGGAGCAAGCCCAGAGCCTGAGGCCAGCACTGCTCATCGAATCTCGCTCGGTGGCTGGGAGTGCCTGAAGAGCAGAAGGGCAGACGATCCTTTCTGCGCTCCAAGCTGCCACTCCCAATTCTCTTCACAGCAGCCTCAGGTCTAAACAGTTCCCAGCGAAGCCCCTCACTTAGGGCTGCCTGCCGCTTAGGGCCTTGCTCTCTGCTCCGTCCCGCACCAACCTGTAGGTCGCTTCGTTCAGACGCGAAAGCGTTGAAACCTCGGGGCCCGTCCCCCAGGTCTGCACAAAGAAGGGGCAGCTGTCGGGAGCGCAGTGTCCGGTAGACAAAGAAAACGTAGAGCCGCAATAGCCAAACAGAATACAGACAGAGGTGCTCAGTAATTATCCCTGCGCCACCTCCACACGAACAGAAGCGGGGGATCAGCGTCAGGGCGGGGCGGTAGCGCCGAGCGCGGCCCCGGATTGGACGGATTTTGCCGCAGACCCGCAGGCTGCGGGGAGGGACGGGCCTGGGCAGGGACCAGGGCACCGCCGCCCCCGCGCCTGCCACCGGCGGAGACCCAGAGCTGCTTCGAAACAGGCACCCGCGCTGGGGAGGCG
>VWZK01011055.1:0-11108 GCA_013396935.1 Baryphthengus martii
TATATATATAAAGCCATGATTTTAATAGGGACAGTCCATTCATTTTAGGGATGATTCAGATTCCACAGCCCTCAAATACAAGTTTTAGACATTCCAGAATCACTTCTAAGGAAATGTAGTTTTACAGATACTTCATATCAGAATTATTCAGTGGCAACTCAGTAATTTATTTGACATATGTCATTGTCTTCCATTCATAGCATGACTCACAAATGCTGTGTGTTAGCCAGTGTGAATTATCTGTTAATTGTCCCTTTCAGACATTAATAATTCTGTGAAAATCTAAACTTTTTATTACCGTAATAGAGAGTGCCTACCAAAATCATTGTACCCAGGATTGCTGCTTGGATTTCTATAATGTTTGATGAATTTCTTATAAACCATTTTACAACACTTTGTTTTGAATATTCATACAACTCTGTCAAACTGTATTCTACTAAAAGGATGCTGTTCTATATTTTATACCATTGGTTGTTATTTATTCTTGTTTATTCAAATGACTGCAATAACTATGATTCATTCATTAATGTTAAGGTTAATACATTTGAGATCGTTTAAAATGTTTCTTCTGCAACTGGCTACTCCTCTTATATTAATGCATACACTTTTGTAAAGAAGTATATTTTTATGAAAAAGGATTTGTAAAAGTATGATGTAAATTTTCAGTGCAATGTAAACAAAATAAAAATGGACAATTGCTTTTTTTAACTATGATTCTTCTTTGGAGGATGAGCTTTGAACTCATTTCAGTTGTGAAGGCAAGAAAAAAACCAAAGTAATAATTCAAACTTGGTAATTTTGTGGGCCTTAAAACCATGTTATTTTTTCTGAGTTTTCACATGATTTTTAGGTAAAGTATCAAGACTTAGATTACTTTCACAAATAACCAATGAGCACAATATGTAAAATTAGCTATTTACTATTATGAATTTCTGTTTGACTTGAAGAAGCAGAATTACCAAAAAAAAAAAAAAAAAAAAAAGCCTATACTTGTCAATCCAGTGAAAAGCACAGAAAAAACTTTTTCTTACTTTAAAAGAAAAAAATAAATAAAACCTTAGTGTTCCTCAAGGTTGTAGACAGCGTACTTTCAACATTAGGTTTACTACCTTTCTACAGAAATGTACAGGAGGTACGTATTAACAGGTAGTACCAGTGCATATAGTATTTTCTGGCATGAAAAAAACCCCCAGTGTTGTCTTTTAATAACATTGAACCAGTGGGGAGGATATTAATTATTTTACTATAATATGAAGGCTGTCTTGTAGCTACCCCTTTTAGCTTGCAAGCATGTAAAGAGGATCACAAATCCTGATCTGAAATGCTATTCATAGGATAACTTGGGGGAGGGAGAATGGATATATGTAGCTTATACATTCTTTTGTGAATTTGGTAATCTGTATAAACTGAAAAGACCCATTCAGGCCCACGTTGAAATCACTGAAGACTGTGTTGTTTAAATACACCGGAAAAAGAAGCAAGGATTCACTGTAAAAATGATACTGTGAAGGTCATGCACTAATGTATTTCAGGAGGACTCTAGACCATATTGGTTAATTCTAAAAAGCGAAATATCCTGTTCCATAGTGGTCAAACTCTAATATGCAACCTAGAATCTAAAGTTAAGCTCTTCCTTTTTTGGCTTACGCATTCAATATATATATATGTTTTAACATATAAAAGAAAATAAAACTCACATTGAACTTGTGCAACAATTCTGGTAATGCTTAAGCTGGTATCCAGCTTGTGTTTTCAAGAATTATACTGATTTTACTGTAATGGACTAGGAACTATTCATAATAGATTGACTGGTTTTTTTTGTTGGGTTGGATTTTTTTAATTTGGTTTTGGCAGGCTCGGTTGTTTTTTACTGTAGTTCTTGAGGTGTTTGTGTGCGAACTGTTCAATTTTCTAGTAGCAGAGTGGTTAATTTTGACAGTGGCATATGGAGTTTCGAGTTTTGGTTGCTTGATTGGAGTTGGTTAGCACTGCCTACTCACCATTTCTGTTTTTCTCAGGAAGATATCTGAAATTAATTTGACCTTTTGTCCTTCAGGAACTTGAGTTAACATTATTCAAGCAAATACTACACAGAGAAAATGTGTGGGAATACAGAGATGGTTATGCAGCTCTGTGAGCCCTGTCAAGATTAAGGCAGCTTCTGGGATACTACAGACTGAGACTTAAAGCATCATTTAAGTTTCTATAACCAATAGCCACTGTACTGGGTAACTCTGGAGGCACCGAGACTAGCTGTCTCTGAGATGCATTCACAGAATCACAGAATGTTAGGGATTGGAAGGGACCTCGAAGGATCATCAAGTCCAATCCCCCCCAGAGCATTGCGCTCTTTCAGTTTTGCATTATATGAGTGTCAAGAGTCAACTGGTCCATTATGTCTCGTTAAAGTCATAGTGCAGTCTGGTTCATTACTGGAATCCAGCAACCACAACTAAACTTATCAAAGTAACAGTACCAGTAGAGCTACTCAGAACAACTAGACCATCATAAAATGGAGCTAGAAATGTCTGATTTTACCTTTTTTTGTGAAACAGAGAGGGCATTATTATGTAGATATCCTGGAGGAATTTCTTGACAACAATACAAGAAGTTATTCTTGTCAAGGAAATCATTTATTAACTACAAATCTTATAATTTCTTTGAGAGAGCTAATGGGAAGCAAAGTGAGTCTACAGCCAAGTCATTAAGCTGTTAATCTCGGTAGAAGACTGCTTTTCCAGGCCTTAAAAGCTCATAAATCAACCCACTAGTACAGTTGTCTAAAGTGTTTTGAAGTATTCACCAGTTTTTTACAACATTAGTGAAATGCAGGGAATTTAAAATCTTGGATAGCACAGCACAAAGACGTCAGCAGGTCTCTATCCCAGTGTGTAGATTGAGTTGTAAGTTTCTAAGCAATGCCTAGCTACTACACTAGCTCAGTAAAACAGAGATCTCTGGTGCAGGACTATAATGGGTTTTTTACCATGCGTGCTTCTGCCCATGAGCTTTCTATAAAAGATAATCTGTTCCACAGTGAGAAAGTCGGTATGTGTTACAACATGCTGCTTTATAGGATGATCAGAGTTGGAGAAGAATATGGCTTGTATGATTTGTTATATTAAAACCCAAAAATTGTTGTTGAGATTAATTTGTGAAAATACTTTCCAATTTCAGATTGTCAGTAGGGATTGATATAGGTACATGAAGTGTCTGTGATTTCAGGAGGACCGTCCAAGCAATGGTAAACTCAGCAACCAAGTTCCAGTGCTCACCTCATGCATTTTGACAGTAGTCTTACTATCCTTACATGGTACTACCGAAAATCTGCTTTCTTTCAAAACCCCAACAGGTTTTCGGTTTTGTTTTTTGAGGTTCTGTGATTTTATTTTCATTAGGTCACCAAAAGTTCAGTCAAACATGATGGAGAAAGACACACTCAGTTGGTTTTCTGGTAAAGCTGGAAGTCCATAAAAACTGTATCATTAGTTAGCAATCAAACATATTATTCTTATCTCCTTTTATATAGTTCTCTATGAAATCATTAATTCTTACAGAAGAGAATATTCACATTGAGGAGAACATGATATAACATTTAGGAATGAACTTGAGTTTGAGATATCGGCATTGTAGATCTATTTATTTTTGAAAATCTCTCTGTCATCCCAGCTAGCATCTTTTAAACAAATGAAGGCCTGTCATTTCTGCACTAAGTTGGTTTTATCTTTACTTTCAGACTAAATCTCCCACTGTTTGTTCATTTTGTTTATCTACTTTGTACTGCTGTCCTAAAAGTGACAGCCTGGGACAATGGAAAAAATATTCATAATTTGATTTCTTTATGTAGTAAAATAAGTACTATGAGTAATAGCTCAGGCTAATAATTTTTTATAAGATCTTGTAGTGTCAAAGATTAAACATGATCAATATAAAACGAACATTTGATTACATAAAGAATATTCCAGTGAAGTAGCTGTGTTCCTGGTTTATGATTTTCATGTTGCTGAAACTAAGGCAACATAATATCCTGACTTGCTCATCCAGGAGTCCATGTGCTGAAAAGTAGGTGCCATCACTTTGGGACAAATTATGAATGTTGAAGCCATATATAATTCTCTAGCAATTAGTCAAGTATCCAGTGAATATCTGTCAGTGCTCCACCCTGTGCTGTATACAGAATGATGCCAAATCAGCCAGATTAGGCTGATTAGATAAAAATATATTTTTATCTGAACTATGTTGAGAACACATTTGTGGCAAGTGCCCTAGCTACAAAATAGACTGACGAAACAGTAACTTCCATCAAAGGAGATCTAAATCAATTTTAATGTCACATCTTAAACCACATTAATTAGCATACAGAACTTTATGCTCTAGCTGCGTGTCCACATTTCTAAGAATATACATAATGTTTACCAGAGTGAACCTTGATATCCCAGTTGCCTAATACTAATAAAATAATTTATATTCCTAAGGTAAAAGATGCTATGGAGGGGCAACTTAATAATATAGTCATCTTTTCCAATACTTAAATGACAGCAGATAATATCTGAATGCTCTAAGTCTCCTGTGACTGTTCTTCTGAGACATTCTAAATGTTTTGTCACATTCTGCAATGATTAGAGTTTAGTCAGTGAAGTGCTAGAATTCAGAAACAGGGAAATAAAAAATAAAAACAACTCTTCAAAATGTGAATAATAGACTTTTCGCTAAGAGAATCATAACAAAGAAGGATTCTGCTCCCATATATCAACTGAAGAATTTGCACTTCTGTGGGGAATCACATTTATGGTTAGCCCACCAAGAGAATGCCCAGTAGTGTAATTTGAATAATGAGTCCCTAAGATAATATTTCTTTAATTTTCACTTGTGCATTCACAAATAAGTTGGTGCTAGAACAGTGGTCAGAAAACTCTAAAGGTCCATATACTAAATGGTGTTGTATTTGATCAAACTAAAACCAGGCAGATAGGTGCTATCAGATTGACGTGACCTAATCTTCCAGCTCTCAGAGCAGCTTAACCTGTTCATTCCACATATACTCATTTCGTGGCAAAAGCTTTTGTTCCTTCACCTCTTAGCAATAGAGTTATTTCTTACTTGGCTGAAAAATTGTTTGTTCCAAAAAAAAAGTTTTGAAGAGCAACTCTGAGAGACAGGGAATTAGAAAATTACTGTCAGCAGAGTCCATCTTATTTTAAAGGCCTGCTAAAAGCTATGATTTACATGGGTTTGATAGAAATTCTGGGCTTTATTCTTTATTAAAGTGGAATTAGTATATTGTATCTCTTAAATATCAAAGTGTAAAAATAGAGACTTGTAAATTTATACTTCTGATTTTATTTGGAAAATATACATTTAAAGGACATACATAAAGTTATCACTGTCTTCTGTTGTCAGTGTTATGTAGAATACAGTATTTACTACTAAAGTGATGGACAAAGAGAAAAATAATGTAAGGCTCCCACCGCACTTACTTACTACTCTTATTTTTACATTGCCTGTAAGTAAGTCTAAGATTGGCAAAGATGAAGCAGGACCCATATTAGGTGTAAGACTGATTAAATAAAATATATTTCAAAAAAAGTAACTGTGCTCTCCCCTTTTATTATCTTCTCTGGATACTGAAGCTACATAATGATGTAGATTGCCTCTAACTAAATCTAAAAAGGCTAATCATGCAATATCAGTCATGTCTGTGATTCTAAAATAAGATGATGATGGACTTTGTCATTAGTGAAAAGCAAAAATACTGTATTTGGCCTGGAGTACAGACCTTTCCTGTACATGAAGAAATTTATACTTAACACATGTTAATGAGCTAAGATGAACTGTCAATTGCTCTTTGAGAAAAAGATTATATAGCACAAGAAAAATTCAGGAGAACAGGCAACCATCCGCACCGCAGCCGTGGGCTCCAGAGAATAATGCAAAGTGACAAAAGCAATTAAGGAAGCTGAGGAGCTGATAGTTGAGGAACCAGTTAAGGCAGATGTCTCGTATCATTCCTAAGCATGTCTGGAAGATACTGAGGATTATATATGTGCAGTATGAGCTGATCAGTGAATGAATTGATCTGTATGACTAAGGGCATCAGAATAGTACATCAGAAAAGTTTTTCAAGATGTCACATTGCTAAACTAACTAAAATTAATTTCTCTGCCATAACAAAATGGTTCTGCATTTTTTGAAAGCAGATTAATATGCTTCTTTTAAGTACATTGATTAGTTAGCACAAGTTTTATTAGAAAAAACACCTTGAGTGTTTTATAAAACAAATTAAAATGAAAATACTTTACCTTGCAGCAAAATGGCCAGTAATTATCCTTGTCTTACTTTGTGTACTCACATGCAATGAGCTTGGAAACCTGTTATTCTCTACTCACACATAATGAATGAATCAATTAAAAATAGTTCAGTTACTTACTAAAGGCCTAACTTGAAACATACATTTGTAAGCCAAACAATACATTTGCAACTAAATAAAGCAAACTATATCTAAAAGAATTTAGCATTTAGCAAATAGCTAATTAAATTTAGGTAGATTAATCCAATTATTACAATAAAAGCTAAATGCACATTTATTTTTCTAAGAAACAGGAACACAGGCATTCTGGAAAGTACTTCTACTGTTACAAAGGTAAAATGAAATAAAGCTTTTTTTAGTGCAAGATTCTCATAAGCTTTTGGAGAGGGTTAACGAGGAATTCTTGTAAAGACTATAGATTCCATTATGATAATATAGCAACCACAAGAACTGTGATGCAACCGAATTCAAAACTTGCGTTCAAAGAACTCTGAACAGTCTTTAATCAGACTCATCATTTAGTTATTTGTTTAATTACCATTTGATGAAACTTTTCCACAGAGTATTTGTAGAACTGAGATTTTTCACTCCGTGCTAGATTTTGTCCTTCAGAGGTCCTAATAAATATCTGATAAAAGTCTGATAAATTTCTTAGGGTGTCAGTCTTCTCCTATATGCTGCCAAACTGACTTTCCCTTAGTTAATGTTTATATTCAGGAGAACCTAATGCTGATTATAAATACCTCCTGATTAAAATAGGTGTAATTGTCGACTTCAGTTATTTCAGTGGAGAACTATACTGCTAAGTGGAAGAGATGACCTTGTCCCTAAAAATAATCAGACATCTCGAGTCATTGTTAATATACATAGAAAAGTGCATGTTAAAAGTTTCCAGTAAGAACAGTATTATGATCCTTGATTTATTGCTTTCCTTCATTTTAGAGAAATCTTGTAAAATTCTAATTGCAGAAGAAAAAAATACAACAGTCTGTCCATGAAGATAAGCAATAAAAGCTTTCAGATCCTTACACTACGCCGATATTCCCCAAGTAGCAGACAGTATTAAAAGGTCTGAACATAGATGCAGTAAAATCTCTTTGTAATGAGAATAAATCAGTGGGATATTCCGTAAGTATGTAACGTTAGTATTATTTACTAAGGTCTTTAAGAAGGTACACTATAAATGGAAAGTTACTTACAAGAGAAAGAAGAAATAAGAAAATGGAACTTGTCATGACTATTGCGTATCAGTATACTCGGTATTTCTGTCAGTACGAAAAAGAGATCTCAGTGTATTTATCTTTCCTGAGTGAAGTCAGTAGTAAATGTTTGTGTGTGTCTGTCATTGATTAGCAAACCCCAAGGCGGACTAGCCAGCAAGCAGAAGACCGGTATCTGGAAAGGTGCAAGGTCTTAACCGGGTGCTGAGGATGGATTTTAGGTGGATTTAGGTTTTGTGCCAATGGTTGAGAGATCTGTGGCTGTGCGGGTGCCACATCTGTGCGATTTAAGTGTGCAAGCGCCTGAATCTATTTGCTAGTGAACATCAAGCTGGACTAGTTGACAAGCAAGAAGAGACCTGCACACTGGGTAAGGAAGGGGCCCAGGCTCCAGCCATGGGCATTAGATAGACTGAGATGTCCTGTGGATATTTGAGGGATGTGTATGTATTTGTGAATCTATAGAGTGAGAGTGTATGAATTTTCACTTCAGTCCTGATCAGCAGGAAAGGAGAGGCCAGATTGTGCTGCTTTATGAGTGGTGCTCATGGGGATGCTGTTAAAGGCAGCGCTCTGTCTGCGACAGTCTGCGGCTGGCTATGTCAGTGTCCTCTGGGGGTGTGTCTGTGCGCACGGCAATCCCACAGAAGACAAAGATGAAAGAAAAATTGCACTGTAAGTCAAGGAATTCTGATTATTCTGAAGATGGATGATAATATCAAAATGTTTGGCATAAAGGAAGGACTTACTGTAGCCAAGAGGTAGGAGTTTGCACAAAACAGTGTGTTTGCGCTTCTGCTCAGTACAGACCATGTAAGATTTGCTTCCCGTATTTGCCTTAACATAAACTCCGGCAGCCTCTCCTTAATCATAGCTTAGATTACTTCAGTATTTGTGACAGAATTTCTTTAATTCAGATTAGTTATATTCCACTTCTATTCTTCTGTATGGGTTTTGATGAAGACAGTAAATAACAGTCCCTGAAAATACATTGTAGGAGCCACTGCAGCAAATGTAATAGTATTTCTGCCGCAGACACCAGATACCAAATATAAAAAGCAGTTATCTAGTGAGCATGAAGAATGCTACAAAATTTGGAAAAAAAAGTTAAGCTCTTGAGCTGGCTGAAAGAACAGAGGAAAAAAAAGGGGAGGGGGAAGCCTCTCTACACGAGAAAATAATACCAAAAGCTTTAAGATGATGCCTTTCCTTTGAAAACACTATTTATTTTACTCCCACTCCAACTCACTCTATTCTCTCTCTTCCTCTCAATCCTATCTCTACTTTTCTGCTGACCTTTACAAAACACCCAGCTACTGCCCAGAGGAAAAATATCCTCACAGATCAGTGCTCTTCTGCTGTGCAAAGGAGACTGGAACAGGCTTGCATGCAAAGCTCTGTTAGTAAAGAGTCTAGCCGACAGAATACATCGATTCGATGATGAAAGCTGCTCCAAGAGGCAAAAAAAGAAAAGGTGACAGAGAGGGAGAGAGTGAGAAACAGGGAGACAGAGGAAACGCAAAAGGGAAAACCCCACCAGTGGCCTGTCTGGAAGAGGAGCAACATGGTCCTGGATGAGCATTCACCCCTGGGAACTCTTACCAGTGCAGCAGGTAAAGCTGATGAAGATGTTGCTCTTTTGTTGATGTTGTTGTGCTTTACCTGTAGTTCTACAGACTTTCCATAAGGAGCAGCATAAATTCCTATAGGTCGTGACTATTTATGATGTATTAACACTGATTGAAGTATGTTAATCATGAGTAAAATTGCACGCTGATTGGCTGTTGCTTCTGGTCACAATATTATTAGATTATGTTTGTCAAGTATTCAAATGGCTGTTACCCACTCAGTTGAGAATTATATTTTAGTTTCTTTAATATAAGGCAACATTCACAGCTAAGACATGGAAAGGAAGGGGGAAGAAGAGAGGTGACTCTTAGACTACTGATAGCTAGGCAAACACATCGAAAACCCAAAATCTAAGTATATGGGTGCATGAGAATGAGAAAAAGCAATCTAAGACTAACAGCATGAGCACTCAAAAGGAAAAGTTCTGCCACACTGCTAAATACTACCTACATAAATGAAAAGGCGACAGAATTGCAGATAGTAGAACACTGACATTAATAACAAGTCACCAGGTTACCCAAGAGAACTTGCAACAGGAAAAACAGAGGTTTTCTTTCTCTCAACCATAACTCTAACCCCGATACTTCCCTTATGCTTTAAACAAGGGCCCCAGCCACAATGCAAGGGAAGAATTTCACACAGGCCAGGGCTCTTTGAGGCCTTCTCTTCTGCAGTGCCTTGCCAGCTCTACAGCACACGGAGCTGTTTTGCTTTCAGCCCAAATCCTGAATGTACAGTGAGCCTGAAGCACTGCTTCTGTTGTAGCAGACTTAGGTCTAACAGTATTTTTCCAGGTTTTGTACTGTGTTTGTTTCAGAAATTCTCTTTTTATTTAAAAAAAAAACAACACCAAAGACAAACAAACCAACCAAATCCCAAAACTACAACAAAAAAAACAAACTAAAACCAGCAGACAGTCTACATATAACACGTATTTCTCCCTCAAGATACTTAACTTCACTAAACGTTTATATTACTGTGTTTCCATTTTTGAAATCCACGAACCTGGAGAGGCAGATGGCTAAACAGTTTGCAGATGGTTGAAAATGATAAATGGCTGTGACAAGGTTAGTAATAGTACTTTTGTTCACTGTATTAGTGCAATATGTTTCTGCCTAGGAAGTAACCTGGACTATTAAGTGAGCTTAAATTAACAGAATATTTTCTTCTACTTTTTCTGCTGTGACATTTCATAGTTTTGTTTTCAACATAATTCACATTTACCTGTACTGAGTGACATTTTTGTATACTGCGTAGTTTTACAGCTATTAGCTATGTCTTGGGTGACATGTCATTTTATCTATGTATATTATATAAACTTTTTTCAGACACAATGTCCTTGAGTTCCTAATACATAACCAATAAAAAAAGAAAATCCATATGGCCTCACAGGTGCGTACCACAACGATCCTGCAAAACTGGTAGAAGGAAGTGCTTGTATTTGGTTTTGGTTTATTCCCTTGAATTAGTATGACAGCCGCAATAATTGGGAATGGCAAGAGCACTAGCAAAAAAAAAAAGATGTGCCACGTAAAAATTCTTTCGCTGATTTTTTTTTTCCCTTTCCTAATTTACTAGACAGACAATGAAGGAAGAAACAGGAGATAAAGGATAATTAGGGAGGCAGAGCATTGGTGGAAAAGATTACCATAGAAATCTGAGAATGGAGACGCGCTATGATTGAGACCACAGATTTGTCTGGTCAGGCCTTCTTTACTTAACAGCATCCAGCACCATTTGTTTTCAGAGTAAGGTAGAAGAAAAACTAAGGCTGTAATCATTGATATTCCCACTAATTCAGTGTGACCTTAATTTCATCTTCATTCCATTTCTGAGCAATGGAATTGTTGCCTGGAACAACTTCTCAATAATCTCTTCTGGTTTGGGGGGATTTTTTTTTTTTTTTTGCGGTTTGTTTTTTGTTTTTTTTTTTTTTTTTTTTTTTTTTTATT
>VWZK01011055.1:19488-54001 GCA_013396935.1 Baryphthengus martii
TTTTTTTTTTAACTTATGCCTATTGTGTCTGTCCCACCAGTAATCCCTGCAAAGATCCTTCTCTCATCTTGATGACCTCCCCACAGATGTTTAGCAGCTTCTATGAGATTTCCCCATAGCTGTCCCTTCTAGAGGCTGAAGTAGCCTCTCTTCGCAAGGTAAGTAAGTGCCCTGTCCAGCCTAGTGGTTTTCCACTATACTCTCCATAGATCATTGATCTCTTTCAGTTTGGGACCAAAGATTAGACACAGTGTTCTAGATGAGTCTAATGAGAGCTGACTAAAGAAAAACATTAATTTCCCTTGATGTATTTAGCTGTACATCTGTTAAGACAGTGCAGGAGACTCTTGGCTCACAGTGTTATCAGGGCACTTTGCTAAGTCATGATCAACTTGATGCCTGGCAAGACACCCCCAAGGCCTTTTGGACAGAGCTGCTTCCCAGGCCATCAGACCCTGCCCTGTGCTACTGTCAGGGATTTCATCTTGCCAAGTACAGGATCTTCCATGGTTCCTGTTCATCCATTTGTCCAGCCTGTCTAGATCCTTGTTGATGGCAGTACTACCCTTAAGCGTGATGACTGCTCCATCTACCATTTTGGTGCCATCTGCAAACTTGATCCGAGCACAATGGCACTCCTCCTAGCCTTTTGTAAAGATGTACAATGGGAACAATCCCAGAACACACCTCTGTGGGACTCTGCTTGTCACCAGCATCTAGGCAGAGTATGTCCCATTAACGTTTGCCTCCTCAGTCTAATAGTCCAACTACTTTTTTGATAGTGCTCATAATAAATACCACTTGATCTAGTGAACCATTGCTCACTGACTCAACATAATGGTACTTTAAGATAAAGGAAATTACTTCAGAACTTAAGTGCTGTAATCGAGGCAGGCAGCTATTAGGGCTCAGCTGATGTGTGATAATTTATGAAGCCATAGTAACTCAATAGCTTTGGCTCATTTGATAATAAAGTATATGTAACCCTTGCGTTTGTGCAAATTACGAATCGGTGGGTAATTCTTTATGCTTCTAGCAAAATACTCTTCAGCATTGTTTTTGTCATAGTATAAAGTTTCTTTTTTATTATTCTTTAAGATAGAGCAATCTAAATCTTACTGTTAGAAAGGAATCACTAGAAAGGGATACAAATCAGAGAACTTAACTTCATTTTGGTGAAAACCACCCACATTCGTAGCTCATAATAATTCTGTGGATGTCAGTGGAAATTTTGCCAGTAACTGCTGTAGGTTAATCCTTTTTTTTTAGGCTTATGGTGCCATATAGCTTAGAACAGCTATGTTCAACCACCACTTTTTTCACTAGTAATAAAGTGAAATTAATATGTTTGTAATACTCTTTCTTTCCATTTTTTTTTCCTTAGAAAAACAGTAATTGATCTAGTTAATGAAATGTCAGTATATATTCATAGCTATCAGTAGTAAATTGAATTCAGTGCTACTTGAGGTACATTTGATGCTCTATTAATATGATGTCTCAGGAGGAAAGAAATGAGGATCGAATATCATGTTTTATAACACTTCCAAAAAATCCTTGCAAGAAAACCTCATGATTCCTGTGTGCTGTCAAAGATGGAAAAATGTGCAATTTAATGTAAATTCTTGAATAAAAGGTCATAGAAGAATAGACCATTTTCATGTGTTAGCTTTTTATAACTTCAAGAAGAATGCATCAAAGCTATAAATATAGCAACTCCCTGCCCTTAATTCCTTTTTTCACCGTATAATTATTCTGCAAGGAGAAAGATAGCCTACTGTATTAAATTGTTTATTTACTCCATTATCAACACCTCCCTACCCAATTATAGTAAAAGTGTAACTTGCTACTGCAGAGTATACATAAAACACTTCTGAAAAAAAAAAAATGCTGATAATTTTAGCTCATCTTTTCAATAGCCTTCCCCTTCATGTATTCAGTTAATCCATCTGTTGTGTTATTTCTTAATTAAGAAGGCCCTTCTGCAATTGCTAGTGAGGACAGTTTAAATTCTGTTGTCCTTCTATAACATCAGCACAGACAAATGACAGGGTATCGCTTTGTAAGAGACAGGATTCACAGCAGGTATATCATGAGACGTCTACATCTTCCCCAGTTATCTATCTGAAAGAACACTGGACTTAAGAGGACACCTAAACCTCACAGTTTATTTGGTTCCACATGTTGTTGAGTTAGAACACCTTTGAACAACTATATGGGACAGAGACTTAGAAAAGAGATATATAAGCAGCTAGTTAGAAGTTATCGGTTTAAAAAATTCAGTGGGAAAAGCATTAGCTGATAGATACTCAGACAAAGAGATAAGGACAGGCAGTAGTAACATTATATAGACGAAGTTCGAACAAGTGGAAAATTTTGCATTTGATTCTTGGCAGCTGGTATAAAGTACTCCAGAAGAAAGCAACTCAAGCAAAGTATGGATAGAAGGAGCTATTAAAAGTCAACAAAAAGTTACCTTTAAATAGGAATCTTCCAAATTATTCTTTTAACGCTAGGTAATATTAGTCTCATTTTATAAAATTGCAAACAGTATTTTTCCTAAAATTAATCTGCAGAATATCTGTCTACTGTACCATTTTCTGAAAAAGCAACTATTGCTAATGCCCCTGTAATTGTCTCTGAAACACACCAATTCTGCAGTACAATGCTACTGCTACTAGATTCCAAATATCAGTCTGTGTGTGATATTCTCCATATTAGCCACAGGGCATTGAACAGAGAACAAGTAATGGGAGAGTCTGATATATTATCTTTAGTAGGGGATCCACGCCAGATGTTGCGTAACAATAATGAGGAAAAGTTGTAGTATATTACACTGAATGGTGTTCATATACACATTGTAAGCCCAATTTTGAAAATTTTAGGTTTTTTCGTAACAGCTATTACAATTTATGGGAATTTTGCATCCCTAGGGATTACAAGCTCATGTGATGCTTTCTAAATTTATGAAAATAGGGGATATGCTCAAGAATAAGACAAAAAAATCAGATTTTAGGATACTAGTAGTGAGTTACATTTTATTGTTTACTAAACACAGAAGTTGTAATTTACATCTTAAATGATGCACAAGATGGTCAGTTTTAGTCTGAGTTGGAATACTTTATGTAGAAATGTTAGAAATGAAAAGTATAATAAAGGTAGTAGGAGTGATGATAAAGAAATAGCTGTTAGGTTGCTGGTTAAGGGAAGTTTGTGAAGAAAGAACCAATTGAACAGTGACAAATAACAGGACAGGAGAACAAATGAAATTGTTAGGATTTTACTGGGAGTGATCTTTGCTAAATTCAGTTATTTATCTCATCCAATCAGTTTGATTCATAGTAGTATAATATTTCAGAAATGAATTTATCAATTCATTTTTTTATATATATATATATGACCAATCTGTCAGGTCATAAATCTTTGATGTCTGTCTCCAAATACATGTACTTACAAGCAAACAGAGGTGGCTCTCAAAACAAAATTATGTGTTTCGTAATACATATACAAATCAGGCACAAAATAATAATTGAATGTATTTTAAAATGGTTTTCATATTATTTAATAAATAAAAAGTGAAGATGAGCCTGTTTCTTTTCAAGAGTAGATTATGAGACAGTGTTATATAAATCACACTAAGATTTTTTTACAAAAAAAAAAAAAAATTGAAAGAGTGATAGCTTCCAGGTTAGGTTCCTTTTTTATTATTTCTTAAAGCTAAATATTTCCATTGAAGCTTCCAGTTTAGGTTAATTTTTTATTATTTCTTAAAGCTAAATATTTCCATTGATCATATCTTCCAAAGTGTGATTTTATTCAACTTTGATTTATTGCTGTTTAGATAAAATACCAATATTAAAATAAGTATAATGATGGTATTTTTTTTTTACTTAAATGATGATGGTCTTGTTAGTGTATTATTATCAGTGGATTGCTACAGTTAATTGCAAGGTATTTTCATTCTATTTCTAAATTCACAAATGTTCACGCACTGAAAAACTATTATTTTATCACTTTTCCCTATTTCTGTATGTTAATAAAAATAGCTAGGAAGAGTGAATATTTTCCATCCAGTTGATATTCAAGTATATTCCAGGTTATTCTACTGAATACCCAGGAGCTTTAATAATTAATGCTGGCAATCAGAAAATACTGATATAAATTCCTCGAGAGAGGAGGTCTCAGATCTGCTTGTGAAGACATGGCAAGACTCTCTATTATCTGTTGGACATATTGGACAAATATGTTGTGGTAGCAGTTACTGAAAAGGTAGTCTGGTTTTCTAATTTTAACCTTGTTGTCAGTCCACAACACCCTCTTCATTTACACGCCGTATTAAAGCTACCTACATGACAGGCCTTGCTAAGTTAAAGCAAATAAAATTACCAGCTAGCAACACTTAAAGACGGAGAATTCATAGTCGTGTTTTACTAAGCAAAAGGTAATAGACTAAATATAAAATTATGTTTAACCTACTTACAGTTCTTCACACTTTCCTCTCCATGACCTGCTTTGAGCTATACTTGGTCATCATGAAGCTGCATCTGGCATTTGGTGTCCAGTTTTAAGACACCTCATTTAAAAAAGAAATATCAACACAGATGAGAGATTATAGGCCACCAGGATGTACTGAGGGGTCTGGAATATTATACAAAAGACTGGAGAGGAAAAGTAAGAGTGAAGTTAATGAATGTATGGAAAATGTAAAGCTTGTTCTCCTGGACTGCAATTTTCCTCAAAAAATAAAACTGTCATGCAGGGAATAATATTTTTTTTTTTTTGGTGTACAGTAATAATATTCATGTTAGGTCATAATTCATTGGGCCAACAGCAACTGAAGGGTACTATAGGAAAAGTATTTTAGACTTCCAATCACCAAACTTTTCATTCTGCTATGGATAATGTGCACAGAGTTTGATAGTAATGAACTTGTACTGATCTGATTTGGGGTTACAGTTTGGGGTTGTACTTTTTAATGTAGACTGAGCAGAAAAGATGGTATTTAAACTTCTCTTAAAATTTACTCCTGTTAAAGAACTGAGACTTTAATTCTAGTGTTGATTCACACAAGAATCAAACTGAAAACCCTGTAGAAATGTGTAATCATTAATTTTTGCCATGAGTGATTCCAAACATGGTATCCCATGTACAACAATTAGCTAATTAATAAATTAATATATTGAACAAATCATTTAGAACAAAAGAGACAAAAAGAAGGTTTTAGCAGAAGAGCACAGTAGTCCAGACAACCGATTAAAGTAATGATATGAAAGACCTACAGGCAGTGCAGAAGACACCAGTGCAGCTGCCTGAAGAGTCTGCCAAAGAACCAGATGCTGCTGTAGGGAAAATATCTTTCTCAGCTGACATCTGGGTAGTGTTTGTCATCGGAAAGAGAAAAAGACTTAAGATTATCATGTGGTGAGGTAAATAGCATTATTCCATCACTGTACAGTCATCTTTATTAAGTGTATTTGGAAATCCATTCTGTATGTGGTTTTTAAATTTCATATTTTACTTGTGACAGAAGTATTTCATCTAAATAAGTATTAGATCCTGTGATAGATAAGTGGTAGCACAGATAAAAAACATTTTCTATTTTATCCCTAGAAAGAGCTGTACTCTTGCTTTACTCTTGGCATTTCAAGGCATGCTTTTTCAGACTGTATGAGAACAACGAATGTTTTCTCTCTTGAGATAGGATAAAGATGACGATAAACTGGTGTCAATGACATTGAGATTCAGAGCATTTTTTTTCCTAGTTGAAAAATTCTGAAAGCATACTTCCCAGATTTTATTTTTTTCTCTCTCTCTCTAGATCATACACACCTATACAGAGAGAGATATGTAAGAATACGGACAGAGCATCCCCAAACCCTTCTTACAATGTATGAAACAATCAGACCTCACCTTTCACCCTTTCTTCCACTAAAAGACCCTCAGAACATAATTACTAATGATCTAGGTGTTTCTCTACTTCTGACTATGTGACAAGTCTGGAATTTTTTGAACTTCAACAGAGGTTTCATGGATTGGCAAGGGATTAAGAACGTAAAAAAGCAGAAAATGTGGCTTAGTGATGTATCAAATTACTGTAAGAATTATTCTTTTAAAACTTAGCACAGATAAATTTAAATTGACATTACGTGCTCTTTCACTGTAAAGAGAGCCAGTGAGAAATTACAATGAGAAAGACAGTGGAGTGGCTGGTCTTCCTGCTGGATTAAGTGTGACAGTGAATGCACAGTATATAGTAAATGTTTTTTAAATGCCACTGTTCTTATACAGCTAAGAAATATTAAGAAATTAGTTGCATGGTGCAGAGCTGACCACGGGTCTCTTTTTGGTTTTGTTTGTTTGAAAGAATGCCTCACATCCTTAATTAGAGTGTGCATACAACCTCCGAGTGGGTATCTTTGTCTGGTTTAGTATGCTGAGTTTCTGTGGAGTGCTAGTAAAGCTAGAGTTTAACAACAAAGAACCCGGAACTGAGATAAACGGTTTCATGAAATGGCATTGCCGATGATACCTTGGCTAATGTCGCTTCTCCCAGCCAGCCATTTAAATAAACAGAGAAGACAGCAGGAGATGTGGCAGCTTGAGCTGCACTAGGACCACCCATTATTTAGACAACCTTTACAGATTTTTTGCACTTCAGACACGACTACAGGAGAGAATCAAACCCACTGGTATAGGCGGCTAAAACTATGTTCATTATCGTAAATTTCACACTATATTTTCTTTCCATTTTGAATATTTACAGTAATTTCACCATCCAAGAGATGTAGCAAATCAGATCTATGTTTTACAATACTAATATTAAGTGTAATAAAAATCCCACCTTCCAGAATAATATGCAGCTGATGAGAAGTACAGTTACCCAGGTACTAGGTCACAGAATCAGCCCTCAAAGGATCATCTGATCCAACCTTTCACAGGGAAGGGAGCCTAGCTGAGATTTTAATTAGCACTTTGTCCAATCACGCCTTAAAAATCTCCAGTGATGGGGACTCCACCACGTCCCTGGGAAAGTTTTTCCAGTGACTGATTGTTCTCACTGTAAAAAAATTTCTTTCTTTTATCAAGATGAAACTTCTGCCAGTGCAACTTGCACTCATTGCCCCTTGTCCTTTCCAAATGCTAGCCAGCTGTAGCACATTAGCACAAGTAGTCCACTAAAGTCAATAGAACTACACCATCTGACAAAATATTACTAGTAGCCCTCTTAACCTATATACACAGCTTGATCTCCATCCCATAGTTGCACCAGGATCTGGATCTGGATCTGCTTTTTAAAGTTTTTCAAAATTCTATTTGGATTACTGAGAATTTAATGGCCCAAGTAATAGAATCATTTTTTGTATCAGAAGTTGACTCCAGTGGAGACTTCATCTTAAAAAACGGTGCTGTGATATGTTCCAGTATTATCTGGTAGAGTTGACTCTGTTAACAAGCAACCATCCACAGAACAGCTAGTGTTTCTGGCCTTATAGCTCTGGCCACTTACACCTCGGGGACTGTAAATAATGTCCTGATATGGTGATTTCTTACAGGCATCTCTAATTCCTTTGTAAATATAGGAGTCTATGTTGAAATTTCATGAAAAACAAAATCTAGCAACCGATGAATGTTTTAAGGAAACTAATACTGTCATTTACTGGTTAATAAGTTTTGCTGTTTGGCTTGCTTTTGTGCGTCCTCCCACAGTTACACAGAAATAGTTGATGTTAAAAAAAAAAACAGAGAAAAAAATCAATAATTCTGATTTGGAGAATGATTTTTATATTCATCAGGGATAAAAACTTTTCAAAGATATTTCACTCATTATTCCAATTTCTAAATTAAAAAAAAATTAATTCTTGCAATATTCTACTGAATTTAGCTATTCTTGCAAAACATTAGCTTTTCATAATCAAGAATTCTGTTTGTCTACATATTGGAAATTGTGTTCCCACCTATCCCGTAATATGAAAATAATAAATGTTACTTTTTAAAATGATCACAAATATTGACAACATCTGTGTAATGACATTTTCCAATAGATTAAATGGTTATATAGCGTAACTGTTATCAGGGGTACCAGGAGATTGTGAGGATAAAACAGGTCAATCTCAGTTTATTATGTGTCATAATTTAATAAAGTTTAAAAAATGTCATTGAACTTGTGCTTTCCCAGTGTGAGAAAGCAGTGCTACACTTAGAGGACTGTTTTGTGAACATAATGACTTGGAGATAAGTTCGTCAGCTATATTCAGTACCTGATGAACTGTCGGTTCATTGTGAATTTCCCAACTGACAAGGATTAAGAAAAAAAAAAAAAAATCTAGATCTGCATATGGGTCAGTTGCATTAGAACATTCTGTTGTTCTAGTGTGTTAGCAAAACATGCACCAGAGATTTCCAGAGTCGACTACTTGGAGTAACAGGAGACCAGAAGCAATTTAGCTTGTCAATAATTTAAGAAAAATAACCAATTGGCCATGCCATATTTCCAGAAATATAATTCAGTATCTACCCACAAGTTTGCATCAGAAATCCACAGACTTGACCACTAGAATCTGCTTTAAAAATTCTCTTTAGAAATTTTTTACAAAAAAAAATCAGATTAATGTTTACATTATTCTAAATTAAATATAAATCACATTCATTAAAATTAATAATGATAAATGTCCTTGTTTGCGTGAAATAGAAATGCATAATCAGAGAAAATTAAAGTCATACAAATTAATTAGTTCACAAAATTGGGAGATGCTGGGGATGCCAAACAGATGCAAGTAAATAAATGGCTGAATGAATAGTACATTATCAATTTGTGTGGAGGCTGTTCTGCAACAGGCACAACTGTATCTTTAAGTTCCACAGGGAATAACTGAAAAGTTAAACTAATTAATAAATTGATGTGTTGTATTTTAAGGGAAAACAAATCTGCAAATGAACCCCACAGAGTATCTGATACGACAAATTCAAATTCACCCTTACTTTTGCAATTTTATTCATTTAACGCTTAAAAAAATAAATGAAAATGAGAAAATTCTTGATCAAACATAACCAGTTTTTATTTAATAGCAGGTAGTGAAATTTCTAGAATTTGGAGGCCTTATTCCTGAAATGCTTACTGCACATGATTACTTCACAAAAAAAGTTGTTGTTATTCAAACTCTGAAATGCATGCTGCGTATGCTTCTATGTACTTTTTCTGTTCTCTGATGAGCTGACTTTATAACTAATGAACTCAGTGGGAAATCTGATCATCATAATCAAAAAATATCATTCCAGATTTGCTTTCTGCAAATACAAGGCATGAGCTTAAAATCTCCATAAACACTCAAACAATGACTACTGTACCTAACAAGATGTAATTTGTCACCAATAACAATATTTTTTCCACTGCCTAACCTCATTATGATATTGCTTTATGTGTCTTTCTTCCACTTACTGTGAATCCTCAAAAATTTTTCTGAAGTCCAGCATTTCATGTTGTTTACAGACTGCTCATCAACCCATATTGCATGAGGGAAACTCTTTGCTGCTACCATAATGCAAACAATAACAATAACATTTCTAAAATTGTTTTCAATCGCTATGAGTACTTGAGGCAGATAAATACATATGTAAGAATATGACCGTATATATTTATATACTTATTGCTGTGTGATTGTGGTGCAAATGAGAATGGAGCTCCACTGTTCTAGGCACTGTACCAATAAATGAAATGAATGAAGCAATGGTGTGGATGAAGGTGTATGGCCACCTTTCTGTCTCATGAGCAAGAGGAAATGCTGTGCTAGGCAATGACATCAAGTAGATGCAGGACTGCTGGCTGTGATTTTCCCACTTCCCCAGGTGTACTTTATCAGGTTCCCTACAACATGAGAAAGCTTCAAAGCACATTTGCAACTAGGGACTATCTTGATGGGATGGAGAACGGAAAGGTAAGCTTGAGATTCTGTTTTCGGGAACTTTTAGGTGTTTCATTCTTTCATCAGCTATAGGGCAAGAATCCAGATATGTTTTCAAATTCAGCCATCAGAAATAAAAACCTACAGGATTAGGTGCTTATAGGACAAAATCAGCTTGGATTTCATTCAGTGTACTAGTATTTTGCAACAGGTGTGTCATGCCATTTTCCATGACTAATTTATGCCCATGGATGTTTTTGAAGCCACTGTTAGGTGTCTGTAACTCTTGAAATAAAAATTAGCTGATTATCATAGAATCACAGAATCGTCTGGGTTGGAAGGGACATTCAGAGGTCATCTAGTCCAACCCCCCTGTAGAGAGCAGGGACATCTTCTACTAGAGCAGGTTACTCAGAGAAAACAACAAAATTAAAACTATGAATCTCTTATTAAAATCATTGCCTACCAAATAATCATTATTCTGAATATAATTTCATTGTAATATAAACCAACAAAATCTTAAGAGTTATAACCCAAACAAAATTTTAAAAAACAAAACCAGTGTCATGGTTTAACCCAAGTGGGCAACTAAGCACCATGGAGTCACTTGCTCATTGCCCCTGGTGGGATGTGAGAGAGAATCAGAAAGGTAAAAATGCAAACAGAAAGCCATCTGTAGCCTATTTGTTCCAAGCTAATATTTATTAGATTGAAATTTATTACTGAATTTTACTTAATTAAGCTTGAGTGTTTTGAGTTGTTGTAACTTTTGGGATTTTCAAAATAGAGATGATGAGTCAAATTGTTAGGAGTAAATCTAATTTATTTTATTTAAAGAACATGTTTATGACTCAGATATAAATCACAAGGAAAATATCTGCATTGTAACTAGAAAATTCTTGGTATCATTCTTTTGTTACTTAATTCCTAATTCATAGTGCTGGCTATTTGCAAAAATAGGGAAAATTGCTTAAGCAAGATTTTATTTGTGGGAAGAAAACATTTAACTGTGATCAATAGTGGCCCAATAGAGTCAATACAGTCTGATTAAGTAGCTGTCTAAGCTGAGATTGTTTGCTACACCATGGTAAAAAAAAAAACAAACCACAAAACAAAAAAACAAAACAAAAGAGACAGGGAGATGTTTATAGACCTGGCAAGAAAGCAAAATAGCCCCAGAGCGTGAATAAACATTACAATAGTGTAATCGTTTATATGAGAAAAAGTGTCATAGAAAATATATTGTATTTATTTAATCCTGTCACCCCAGGCTTGCAAATGTAAAGAAAGTGACTTAGTGCTAAGTGATTTGTGTTATTCAGTGCAGCACTGTAGTTGACTGGCTGATATTTAAGACAGACATTAAAAGACAGCAGCATTAACCTTGTCCCCTCATCCCAGATCATGCAAGATAATTAGTCTTTCTGCTTCATTAGGTGCCTAAATCCACTACTCTGGCACCTGTGACACCTTTCAAAGTATATGGTACCTATCACTAACTCAATAGGTACCTGCCTGTTCGGTGAATGTGAACCAAGCTATTTAAGATAACAAGATGATAGAAATTTTAGCCGAGACTTCTCTGGAGAGAAAAATCTGAAAATAAGTGCTCCCCAGGTGCTAGCCTCAGAAGAGACTCTTCAATCTGCAGCTCTCTAGTGTATGCTTTGCTGAGGAGATATTAAGAATATTCAGGTCTGTGTGAGCTGAAGCTGAACATAGATACCCAAAGTGACTATCAGCCTTCTGTCTTGTTCTGAGATACCTCAGTATGTGCCTCTGGCAGTCACGTTCTGTTCTATAAAGGACTAAGGGAAATTAGGGATGAAAGAAATCATTCCTATTTTTTGCAGAAAGGTTTTGAATCTTGGTCTTTCATAGCCCTTCGACAGGATGCTATCTCAAAGTAGTGGGTATTCAGGCTCTGTTCCTTCAAAGACAGGACAGATAGGACTCCAAAAGGTATGTAATGACAGCTTTTGAGTAGAGGACAACGATTTTCCTTTGCCTTGTCAGCAGCAATTTCCGAGGCACAGTTTGGTCAGGATCCATTTTCAAAAAGAAGTTTTGTTACACTAAAAATTTTGAGTGTGCAATTTTAAGCTTCAGAAAAGCCAAAAGAATTGCCAAAATTTCTTGAGGAAAAAGCGTTAAGCTTAAATTTGATTTCTGGTATACTCTGGATTGCAGTCCTTTAAGAACTTTATCAGTCTTCAGCTCTGTGCATGGGTCTTGCTCAGCTCCCATATCCTGTACTCTGTTGATGCCTGCATTTGTAGGGGGTTTGTTATTCTGCTTCAGGAATTGCAGCGTGGGATTATGTGCTAGAATTACTGTGCTACTGCTGAGATTATAGTTATTCATGGTATTTTGCTTTGACAGGCCCTGTTATTACCTGGCATGCACACTTTGTGGTATGTCGGCCACCTAATGTCCTTCTACAGCAACTGTGTGATGAGAGAGAGTTTTCCTTCATGTGAGAGAGATGTCCCTGTGAAGCCCTTGTGTGCATTTTCCTAGATGGCTACCTAGATTGGATTTTCCTCACCAAAGACATAGAAAGCAATAACTCTAGGCAGTGCTACAGGCTGGGGGAAGAGTGGCTGGAGAGCAGCCCAGCAGAGAGGGACCTGGGAGTACTGGTTGACAACTGGCTGAACATGAGCCAGCAGTGTGCCCAGGCAGCATGAAAGGCCAATGGCATCCTGGCTTGATCTGGAATAGTGTGGCCAGCAGGAGTAGGGATGTAATTCTCCCCCTGTACTCGGCACTGGTGAGGCCTCACCTCGAGTACTGGGTGCAGTTCTGGGCATCTCCCTTCAAGAAAGATCTTGAGGTGCTGGAGCAGGTCCAGAGGAGAGCGACGAGGCTGGTGAAGGGACTGGAGGGAAAGTCTTATGAGGAGAGGCTGAGGGAGCTGGGGTTTTTCAGCCTGGACAAGAGGAGATTCAGGGGGGACCTCGTCACTCTCTCCAACTACCTGAAAGGAAGTTGTAGTCAGGTGGGGGTCGGGCTCTTCTCCCAGGCAACTAGTGACAGGACAAGAGGGCATGGCCTGAAGCTGTGCCAGGGGAGGTTTAGGTTGGATATTAAGAAGCACTTGCTCACGGAAAGGGTGATTAAGCCCTGGAATGGACTGCCCAGGGAAGTGGTGGAGTCGCCATCCCTGGAGGTGTTTAAGGAAAGATTGGATGTGGCACTTACTTAGTGCCATGGTCTAGTTGATGTTGTGGTGTTAGGTCATAGGCTGGACTTGATGATCTCTCAGGTCTATCCCAGCCTCAATAATTGTGATTCTGTGAAAGTGAGCAAGAACCATCCTTTGCACTTTTTAGAATACAGGGAAAGATGCTTGATGCTTCTTAACACTCTGCCAAATGAGAACAGAACTGTTTGTACGCTTCTTTCCTCTACCCTTGACTTTCTATCACAAATGACATAGAAAATTTAGCCTTATGAGAAGGAAGTATATCACAACTGCATTTTTCCTATTAGTGTATGTTTAGGATGCAGTGTTTGAAGATACTGCAGTAGTGGATTTTCAATAACATTTAACAATACAAAGATCAAGTTCTTGTGAACAAAAGTGATAGCCATGAATACTAATACAGTTCTAAGTGCATTTGTAGTTGAAAATAATGTGGAAGCATGGAGGAATGAGGAGTTAAGACACATAGAGTAAGTCACACAGTAGATAAATACCAAAAGAAGACATTATTCAAGTCCAGTTATGTTGGAAGTTTAAAGTAGAAGAAGGCAGCTAGGAAAAGTACTGTCACTTCCTGTGGTTTGCAAGTCTGACTTCTGCCTTCAACAGTATTTCCCGATGCTAGAATAAAATACAAAGAAAAGATGAGAAGAGCAATTACCCTGGGTTCTTGTCTATTATCAAATAAAACTTATCACGAGAATTTTCTGATCAGTGAATAGTGATAAACTTATAAAGACCATCCGACACTTCAGACAGTGGGAGGAGTATAAAATGTCCAGTTAGGTCTTTATTATTATTAATGTATGATGCAGTAAGCCTTCATCAGAGAGACTGTTTTGGGTTTTTTTTTCCCCTCCACAGCATACAGTACCCAGTCGCCCTTGGAAATAAGTTGTGTGTGATATACTACAATTACCTCTGAAAAATAAAAAGCTCCCTGAGATCTGGAGTGCAAAGCTAGCTTCATGAAGTCATTTCACAATCACCATAATTATATATGTTTTTCATTGACTGTTTTGCATAATTTTCCAAAAATATCTTGATGAAATCAGCACCTTTAAGTGGTATTTTTTAGTCTATTTAGCAATTTTTACAGGCAGTTGGGAAACACAGGCATACCTAGCTGGCCAAGGAAAGAAAAAAGTCTGGGACTTTTTACATTGCCTATTGACTCTTTGGATTCAATTCACTAAAATAAACTGACAAAATGCAACATTTTTGGTTGCTTTGTATTTTAGAAGACACTCCAATGAGTCATGTGAGGCTAAGTATGATGGGAAACTGACATAAAATGTTACAATGTGGATTTCAAGAACTTGTTTCCAGAGGAACAGAAGAAAAAGTCCCTGAAAATTCAGAAAAATACACTTAAATAAATTACTCATTTTCAGTAGCAAAAAAATGTAAAAGAATAGCCTTCTTTTTCCAGAAATGATATTATAATATTACTGAGATTGTCAATACCATACTGACGTCATGCCCATTATATACGGAAGGAGCCAAGCAGATGAAAGGCGCACAGATCAAGCACTGTCTGGGGGCTGGGACAACTGCATTCAGGCAGTGAGCAGCTGCATTGTATATCACTTGTTTTACGTAGTAGTTCATTAGTATTGTTGTTATTGCTGTTGTTTCTTCTCCCTTTGTGTAGTTATGTTAAACTGCCCTTATCTCAACCCACGAGGTTTTACTCTTTTTACTCCTGATTTTCCTTCCCATCCCACCCTGGGGGACAGGGAGGTGAGGAGTGAGTGAGCAGCTACAGAGAGAGTGGTGTTTAGGTGTTGGCTGAGGTTAAACCATGACACCTTGAAAGGAAGGTAGCAGAGTTAAGAATGGCAGAATGTGCCAGAAAGAATAGGGAACAACTGCAAAAAGCCAAGGGAATATCAAATCAAAGTCAAGACTCAAGATACATCTTGGCCAGGGCTGAACCTCAGGGCAAGAGCTTGCACTACCACTTCCATTTTCTAGGGAAAAAATTCAAACTATTTTGCTGACATACTTATGAATCTTATACTTTATTTTTAATTTTTGTCACAAACTTACTAAATAGCCATGGCAGTGAGATTTGGAATTAAAATTTGCCTTAGAAGGATAAGAACATAGCAAAAGCTGTCTCAGAGCTGGAGTTCCAGGATGTGTTCTTCAGTTCAGCATGTTTTCTTCTTATTCAATGGTGCCCCTAGTGTGAAGAAATTTATCACTTCTCTCTTTCTGATCTATGCCTAAACTGTGGAATTAGGAAAACTCTTCTTAACCCTCTACATTTAGTCAGATGTAACATACGATTCGAGTGTCTGCTCTTAATTTTCTGACCTCCTGTCATCATCTAAGCCTGAGCATGGTGATTAAACAGCAGTTTAATGTTTTACATTTGGCAAAGTTTATTCTTTGAATGGGTTGACAATTTTGTCTCTAGGCATAGACAAAATTGGCAATAGGACACCCTGTGACAACAAATCTGCTGATTTATGATTTTTCTAAAGCAGTCTGATTGCATATTTCTTGAATGGGAAATTTAAAATTTAAATGCTAAGCAGAGGTAATCTGTGACCAAGGAATGATCTCACATGGAGGGCAAGAGGGCCTGCCTGCAGAAGGAGTTAAATTGGCTGGAAGCAGGAATGTCAGAGGCACTGTCTTTAAGGAAGTCAAGTTTCCCTTGATGATGAGACAAGAAACAGCCACCACTAACCTGTCTTCTAGCCAGTCTGGAATGTGAGCACTAAGAGGCCACATTTGAGCAGCAGAGCTGGGCTGAGGTTTGGACTCAAGACTGTGCTGAAGTGCTGCATGGAACGTTCACAGGATTGCTGCTGGTGCAGGTGTATATAAGGAATCCACTCGTGATACAGACTCCTGGTAGAACTGCTTATGGCTACAGGACTCTTGTCCAATGCATTGCTCCTTATATATATATACATATTTAAGCACAAACACGTGTTTAAATCACCTCAAGGGGTACAAGAAAAATTCCCTAACATGCTGATGTCGCTTATACCATGGAAAGGTGGCATTATTTTTGTCTGTCCCTCTGCCTATTCCATAGTGGCAGTGGGAACATTAAGTTCAGCTCTTCTACTACACTACATTCTCCCACTCCCCATACCTTCCTAGTACCTTGCTACAGCATCTTGAGAAAAACAATATTCATGCTACCTAATGTGAAATATCTGGAAACAGGGAAGGAGCTCCCTGGCAACTATGAGCAGCTTCTGAACCTGTAGAATACATAGTATAGGACTTCTGGGAACCAGCAGCTGGGGTAGGGCGCAACTGAGTAGAATCAGAAACGGTGTAATTTTTTTTTTGTGTAGCAATTTTCTATGCATAGCAGTCAATTGAGAGTATTTGGGCTTGCCTGTTCCTTTCCTGAGAACACATCAATAGTAGAATAAGTATTAAGGATAACAAAATTCCTTTAAATCTGTATGATAGTAGAGAGGTAATTATGCCACACCTTCAAGCAGAAATATGATGTCTACAGAAGCAATGAACACAAAGTATCGTGGGAAGATGTATTTGTAACAAGATACACATATATTTGTTACAAAAATAGCTCCAGAGTAGGACAAGTCCAAAAATACTGTACCATAAGATCTTGAATCTTGTCCTCATTTTTCACATAGTGATGGCAAAGCAGTTTGAAATTTAAAATGAGTCTCAAGAGACATCCAGGTTCTGGAGTGCAACTTAAACAGAGTCTGTCTTACATCAAAGAAATTGAAATATTGTTAGCACACAGAAACTATCTCTCCAAGGTATAACAATCTATTCTGCGTGTCAGCCTGGTGCCCACAATGAATGCAGATTGTCCCATTTATCACTTGTCTTCTTATTTAGGGTCTTGGAATGAAATTGAAATAGATAAACCTTCCTTGATTTTTCAACAAAGTTATGTACAAATTACATCTTATTTTAAAAATCCTAACCCTATAACTGGTTTCTGGAAGAGGTTTCATTAATGTCTTGAAGAAAAAGAACCTAGAAATGAAATGCGTATCTGTTTTACTTGAAATGATCATCTATTTTTATCACACAAAAGCAATAGGTCATTTTTGCCATTGCAGCGTAGTTGTTCTTGGCCTAGGATTAAGAGACAGCAAGGACAAAGAAAAGATGATTTTAGCACTAGGTGGCACACGGTTGCCAATAAATTTGGCTGACCTAAAAATGTAACCAAATTGCACCATGGGCATACTGGATCAATCAAATCGTATTGGATCAAACAAACAGTATGAATGTCTGAAAAAAAGAAGAGATCTGACTGCACATCATTCACAAGAAAAAAGACTCACAATTCTGTTCAGCTACATTCTGTCTGCTTTGAATATGCCAGTGATAGTCAGACCTAAACTGTATTTGTATCTCAAATTGATAGTACATGGTTTTTACTTTGTGGGATTGTTGTAGTGTGGTCATATATACTGCAACTCTAAAAGGCTTCTGTTATTTCCAACTCTTAAAACAACTGCAATTTTTTTTTACATGGCAAGGAAGACATATCAGAATGAAAAAAAGTAATGCACATATATAAAAGCTGGTTAGAATTTAGATAATAAATTTAGATTTGGATAAAAATTGGTAAGTACATTTTTTTATAGAGAGAGTAGACTTTCATCTTCCAATCTGCCAGCTGAATAAATAGCTTTAGTAGGTCCACTGATCTGAAATTCAAAAAAATTGGTAATTTGCTAGGGTATTATTTGGATAAGGCAAAGACAAAGTAAGGAAACAGATAATTTAAAAACGTAGTACAGCTACAAATGTAGAATACTGTAGAATGTAGAATGACAAATGTAGAAACATTCATCTGATGTCTTGGAACCTTCTTCTTTACTAAACTTGGGTTCTGACAGCCTCGACATAAGCACTTGTTCCAGAATTTAACACTGTTTTATCAAGAATGATGGCACAATTCCACGTATTGCAAAATAAAAATACACAGTAAGCAAATGAATATTAGGAAATGAGAAAAAAACATCTGAACAGCTGAGAAATAATCAGGACCACCTACTGCAGACAAGTCAGACTGATTTTTAATTGTCCTGATGCTTCAAAAGACAATATGACCTTTTTAAATGTTAATCGTATCATGCTACACAGTGCCTGTTTTTTTGTGAAGGAATGAATGCATCAGCCATTTCAGAAACTCTGAAACACTGAATTGGAGATTCATTCAGTCTTTTCTGGAGATATATGTGTGGGGTTTTTAATCAAGTAGGTTGGGTGTCTACTAAACTTGTGATAGAATTTTACAACAAACAGTGGAATAGTGAGCCTAAGTAAATTTCTGTATTCCTTAGACGGACATTGGAGGGAGATAAGTTAGGAGAGTTGAGTTTCCTCTAGAAGCCTTTATAGGCTTCCATCTTACCTGAACTACAGAAGATGATTCAGGTGCTTCTAGATATAAATGTAAAATAATTGTGTCTTTATAGTTAATTAGGAGGATGGATTGTAATTTACACTGCAGGTGAAATTCAAAAGGTCATTTAGTAGTTGGCTTTGCTACACATTTTACCTGGTGATTTTCTTTTCAGAGAGAAGCACAAATCCCCTGTTTATGACTAGTGTTGATTAAGATATATTAGATGCATTTGAAATAGTTATGTAATTTGCAATTACCTATCTACTACTATAACATTTTTCCTCTGCTTTTAATAATTTGATATTGTCCTGGGTTTGGCTAAGATAGGGTTAATTTTTCACCAGGAGCTGGTGGGGGGCCACAGTCAGGATAGACCATGGAACCTGCCATACTGACATCATGCTTGCTATATGAGGGCAGGGGCAGCCTGGACAAAGCACAGGTTTTGGCCATGGAGGGCCTCTGGCGTGGACTCTGCAATGGGGGCAGTTTAAGATGGAGAGTTTGTTCTATATTACTCACCTCCACTACTGTTATTATTGTTACTTCTCCTTTTGCATTGTTCTATTAAACTCTCCTTATATCAGTCCACGGGGTTTTGCCTTTTTCTCTCTTTTCTCCTTCCCATCCCACTGGGGCAGGTGTGTGTATAAGTGAGCAGCCGCGTGGTGCTCTGCTCCTGGCTGGGTCTAAACCACAGAGGCTATATTTTTCATACAGCTGACTTATTTTAAAGGTTTTACACTCTGTATTTAAACATTCAAACTAATATTTTTCATTCAGGATCTATGCCTGAGAATTTATTAAACTTTCATGTAAAGTAATTCAGTTGCTGCTTCTTCTGAGGAAAACGGCTAATTCTGGTAGTTTTAGAAAACGTCTTTTTTTTTAATGTTTGAATGACTGTGGCATGTCTATAGCTGGGATAGAAATTTAGAAGGCCTTAATCTGAAATACATCTTTTGAGGTCCTTCTGAAAACTTGTCATCAGCTGATGACTCATAAGCTTTTAAATTTATGTTTTTCATCAGTAAAATATCTCAGACTTTTACTGCAGTTTCTAAGCATTTCTCAGAACTTTTCTGTTCCCCAAAGCTCTATAAATGCCATTACCTATTCCAGCATCACACGGCTTCTTCAGGTGTGCCAATGTCACCAAGAACGTGCCAAGATACAGAGACAGCGACCAGTTACGGAAGCTGGACACTGAGCTAAAGGTGACTGTGGAAGTATCTGCAGCTCCACCAGAATCAAAAGTGAGAAAGTGATATAAGAGGACATGACCTCGTGACTCAGCTCATCTCTTTCACTAGATATTAGAAAACTTGTACATATTGTAGGATCATAGGATGGCTTAGGTTGGAAAGGACCTCAGAGATCATCTAATTCAACCTCCTTGCCATGGGCAGGGATGCCTCTCAACTAGACCAGGTTGCTCAAGGCCTCATCCAACCTGTCCTTGAACATCTCCACCTCTTACCTACAGGTTCTCCTAACAAAGCAAGGTCCCCATGACCCTATCTTGAGAAATATGGTTTTTTTCTTCTTAGCGAGAAGTAGAGACTTCTCAGGAGATATAGGTTGACTGTCTGATGGAAGAAGGTGAGCAAAGATGCAGCTAAGGCACTTTATCTTTTAAAAAATTGGGCTATTCTCTGCTTGTTACCCTTGGTCAATTGAAAGGGCTATATTAATTTATGGTAAATATATGTGAAATATTTGTATGTAAAGGATTCCTCAGACACATGCACAGACAATCTATGTATACACAGTAGTCCAGATAAAGCCAAGAAATAGTTGATATAATTGTTATAATTGAAATCTTAAGAGTCTAATCACTAACTCTTGCATAAAAATCCTTTTCCCGCTTTGAGAAAGGGGTATCCTGCCTGTTGCCCACAAGTCTGGTGTTGCGTAGACCAACCCATGGTTAAAAAAATACAAAATTCTGCCAATGACACCAGTCACAGAGCTAGGTATTGATCAGCTGGATCTTCTTGTTTCTTCGCTTATCATTCCCTGCAACTGGAAGGATAGCAGCAAAAATCACTTGTGCTCCTGATCCCTTAATCAGTTGTCCTAAGGTCTTGAAGTCTCTTTTGATCACCTTGGATTTCTTCCTTAACATTCTGTTAAGGAATCATTTCTTACAGTTTAGAATTAATCACATTTTCAAATTAAATCCTCCTGTGGGTCAACTATTTTAGCATTTATTTTATCTAGTAGGGCATGATAACACCATTGCGCATGTCAGTTTTGGTACTTGTGTATAATTTTCCATATCTATTCTTTGGGTTTTTATGTTAGGAAGTTCCTGAAAGCACTAAATGTTGCTAGAATCAGGCTTATGGCTCTGTTTCAGTTTTAGGTTGAAGATCACTCTGTGACTGGATGAACAGGGAAATGTTAAGAGCAGTGCAGCCAACATTTTAAGTGCTCGTGTATGCAGAAGCTTTCACCACGGCTGAGTAAAAAGTAGGTTATTACAGGTTGTCAGTAATGTCTATGATAACCGGTTTTGACGACTCAAGTATTTCTGAGAAAATCAAATGCAACTACTATTTGAGGAGAGGCTTCTGATGCCTGAGGAAAAATTTAGGCTAAGGCTACATCTGTAAATTGAACAGTTCCACAGGGTATCTTCTGGCACTGTTTATTTTAGAAGTGTAGATATAGCCTTAACAACTTGATTGGCTGGGCCCGAACTTTCCAAAGACTTTTCTCTGGCATAACTATATGCACTTGACATGCAACTGCACCTAGGCTTAGTGAGTATCTATTTCAGATGGAGTGTGTGAGGTAAATGAAGATACAGAGGTGAAAATACACTGTCATTACACACACTGTAGGAGAAAATACCTAACCAGGGTGGTCATCAGGTGAAGAAAAATAAAAGCAGAGACTGTTCCTTTTGGATATGAAACTCAACATCTTCAATTTCAAGTCATTTCAAAGGTAAAATGAGACACTTTTGAAAAATACTGTGTTTTTTTAATGGGATAAAGCCAACTTTCTTCCACTTATATTTAGTTTTTATATTCTGTGATAGCTCAAGTTCAGCTTTTCTGTTTTCAAGCATCTCACTACTCACCTCTTCAAAGGGCATTTTTATTATTATTATTATTATGAATAGAGTGTCCTGGAGAACAATTATGTGAATTACACACGATTTCTGAAGCTAGTTAATGGATCCCACTGAACTGCCAAAGCTATAGAAATACATCCTTAAAATGCCAATTTTCAAAAAATATAATTATGCTGATATGAATTACTACATTATGATAAAATTCCATGAAATAGAAAAGAGGATAATGAGACAAGTGCTGAGGGCATATTTGTTTCTATCTATGAGAATCAAATAGAAATGAAATAATACGACGTCCTACCCTCACTAAGCCATAGATCACCTACCTCTAGGCAAAAGAAAATAGTAAAATATGTAATAATATTTTAAACAGATTATAGCCAAGGAAAGTGTTCCTAACAGCTCCATGGCCTGATTTAACTTAACCAAAGTATTTCACATAGCGTTACGGAATTTCGTACTTTACCGTTGGATATTGTTTACGTTAGCTACTTCACAAAACTTTTGCAATATTATTCTGTTTCCAACTATTTTAACGCTTTTGAACCTTTTGTCTACCTTTGTGCATACACAAAATATTAATGACATATATCATATGACAAATATAACAAAGTTTCAAAAGTGAAACTCTGCATTTGTCAGCAATCAATCGGATACATCCTCAAAGGTTTATCATTTTCAGTGTCAGCCTGATGAGAAGAGTTTAATGTGTAAGTCAAGTATTTGGAAGAGGAAGTCATAGCAGTGTATGCGTAAAGCTGCAGCACATTTCCTCTGATTATCCAAAGGTTTCGGCTGTCTTTCACAGTCTTCAGATAATCACAGCTCTACTGTTATGTAACGTGACTGTCACTGTCTGCTTCTCTACCTTTCAAGTGAGAAAGCATACATGTATACACCCGCAAAATACACTGCAGCTTTTGGTTGTTTTCTGTGGCATTTTTTCTGTGTTTTGTTTTTTCCCAGCTTGATGGGAGAGCAAAACACCGTCTGATCCTAACCTCGACTCTGACTAATAAAATAATGCAGTGCCAAGGTAGACCTTCTATTAAAATGAAAACTTTGGCAGTGCAAACAGACCAACACAGAGTGTTTTGTGGGAATGCTTTAGAGTGGTATCATCAGCATGGCCACTGTAAACTCCACTTGTCACACTTTTTTGTCCATTTGTATCTTGGACATCCTGGTCAGATAGGGGTTTAAGAAAGGGAAGAAAACATAAGCAGAGACATACCAGAGTAGTCAGAAAATACTGAGAGATGTATTTGTTAGAGCACATCCCAGTTGTTAGGTCAGTAATTTTCATCACAGTTTATGGGTACCTAGAATGGAGTACTCAAAGAGCCACAATGCCATGCTCACAAGTGTATATATAGCATTGGGATCAAAGTTAGTTCATATTTTGCCGACTTTGAACTCAGGCAGGCTGAGTTACTCAGCTGGAGTGTGTGACCAAGTAGTTATGACTATGAGTGATTTAGATGAATCAGCCTTATCAAGGCAGGCGGTTCATAGGTGAGTTGTTGTGTGTTTTTATTGAAAGTACATTTTATCTCAATAGGTACTGTTAAGCTGTTAAAACATTCTAAAATAGCTAACTTTATATACATTAGTTTAACAAGTTAATAAATCTCACTGTCTTTGGTAATCTGGCAGACAATACTAACGTTATACGTATAGCTTCATCCTAGAACCCTCTCTCCTTATCCTAAGATATTATTCCAAGTACGCTTTGGGTTGATATGAAAACACCTTGGGTTAGGTGAGCTTCACCTTCATTAGGGGTTAAATGTGAATGTCTTAGTTAAAAGGAAGAGAGAAATGAAGTCTAAATGTTTATTTCTTTATCATATATTATGGTTGTGAGGTAGTCCAGGGGAGATTCCGGTTGGAGTCCAGAAGAAAGTTCTTTACAATGAGAACAATTAAGCACTGGAACAGTCTCCTAAGGAAAGTGGTAGAGTTCCCTACACTGGGCAGTTTGAAGTCTCAGCTTGATAGGGTGCTAGGCCATCTCACTTACTTAAACTTTTTACTTAAAAGGTTGGACCAGATGATCCTTGAGGTCCCTTCCAACCTGGCATTCTGTGACATTTAACTGATGTGAATGCATTATTTTTATTAATAAAAAAATGTTTATTATCACTGTTGGGTTTTTTCTATCCAGAGCTGTTCTTTCTTTAAAGTTTTTAATATCTCATAGCCTATTTTTTTGGTAAGAAAAATGTTGTTTATAGACCCAAGAAAGATACTCAATGTTATTGAAGTCATGGATAAAGATCAATTTGTTGATACTAGACTCACAAAGATCCTTAGTTTTGTAACTTAACCTCTTGAGTTAACCCAACATCTGACAGAACAGTTAATGTTCATATTGAGACTTATATTTGCAAATCAGCATATGAAATGGGTTGGAGGTCTAGTAGGGGAAGTGGTACCTTTGGAGAGAAGTGATTAGCCATTAGTGATTAGAAGTGATTAGGTCATTAAGCACTGTACACAGACATTATGATTATCTTGGGCATTTTAAGGTCAGAAGAATCATACTGATCTTACTGAGCTGTTACATTAACTCCATTGCATAGTTCTGGTTTTAACTTGAATAATGAGCTGAAGTGCAGATTACACTAAGGTTCTGGCCTTTATTTCTTTTAGGAGACTTAGTTTTCCTTTTAGCTATTTATGATTAACACAGTGTTAAAATTCTGAAGCTTATTTCAAGTCAGAATTTCCTAATTCATGGTAATTGGATCTTGCTCTGGTTTTGTCTACTAAATTAAATAACTGAATTATAGAATAGGATCTCATGGGATTGTGATCAAGTTGGTTCTTAATCTTCTTTGCAACAAATGATTTAGTGATTTCCTTACATTTCATATTAGGAAGTATATTAATATAAAATACTCTAGAGACAGTTTTCTCATACTTTTTAAAGGTTTTCTTATACCTTTTATCATGTTGCCTTTGATCTCTCCTGCTCCCTCTCTCTCCAGTGCTCTGCAGTATTTGTGTCTCAAGCAAAACAAAAGTCTTAGCATTGTGATAGAAGGCTGGGGAACATTTAATGTTTTATACTGTGTGAATGTATGAGAGCTGTGATATTCTTTCTTCTCTTCAGGGCTAAATTTCAGTTACACAGCATGCTGAATTGCAAAATTCTGGAATCAGTGACCTTGAGGACCTCTTAATTTTTTGTATGCCTAAATGCATCCACCTTTCAAGTATTGCTCTTGTCAATTCCATATAGGTAGATGAGATTACCTTTTTTCATTGGTTAATATTGTCCCATTTTTTGCCGTTTTTAAAAAACTCATCTCCTTATAGAAAGATGTAGCTCTAAAGCCAAGTGAACAATGATGCCTCTTCCCACAAAAAGGTTTAGCCTGTAATTGTTGCAGTAGCACCAAGGCAAGTTATCACTTCTTTCCCAGTTACGTGCAGGATGGTAGTGGGACAGCCAGTAGAAATGAGAGTAAAAATTGTGAAAAGTGTCCTTTGATTTCTGATCCTCTGTAATTTTCTTCTAAGCACTATTCTCAAGTGTTTTGGCCAACTATTACAGAAATAAGAACGAGACTTTTATCAGCTAGATTCAAAAGGAAGTCTGAATTCAAATGATTTCAACCAAGGAAACTAAAATATTGTAGTGTAACTCAGATCATCTGTCAAAAAGTGCTTCTAAGAGAAATAAGGGATCTCACAGGCTTTAATGGCTCCCAATCAAGCTTTAATCTGCGATTATCCTTTGGTGAGAGGAAACTGAAAAAATATTTAATACTCCCTTCTCAGAAGCTCTAAACTCTCTTTTTTTCCTTCGTAGAATCACAGAATCATAGAATGGCTTGGGTTGGAAGAGACCTTAATGACCATCTAGTACTAAACCCCCTGTCATGGCCTTGACCACTTCCAGGGAGGGGGCATCCACAGCTTCTCAGCGCAACCTGTTCCAATATCTCACCACCCTCGCAGTAAAGAATTTCTTCCTAATACCTAATCTTCAGTTTAAAACCCTTTTTCAGTTTAAAACCCTTACTCCTCATCCTTTTACTACACTCCCTGATAATTAGTCCCTCCGCGTCTTTCCTGTAGGTCCCCTTTAAGAACTGGAAGGCCACTAAAAGGTCTCTCCAGGTCTCTCTAGGCTAAATAGCCCCAACTCTCTCAGCCTGCCCTTATACAGGAGGTGTTCCAGCCCTCTGATCATCTTTGTGGTCCTCTTTGGGACCTGATGGTCCATGCCTTTCTTCCATGGGCATCCTCACAGCTGAACACAGTACTCCAGGGGAAGTCTCATGATAGCAGAGGGGGAGAATTGCCTCCCTTGCCCTGTTAGGCACACATTCGAATGAACTCCAGTCTCTCAAGGAACAAGAACTTCAGCGCTTCAAGGAAAGAAGAAAATAAATTATCATAAAGATAACTATGGAGAGATCCAAGATTTGTACACATAATGGAGCTGCTTCACACCTGGTAAAGTCCTTTGAAATCAGACCACACTCTCAGTTTGGGAAGATACAGTAGGAAAAAAAAAAAATCAATTAATCAAAGCAAGCATCACATGGGGAACTAGTAATACCAAATTAAACAAAACTCAGCTATATAGTGTTTGGATAAAGAGGGTCCAAGCAGTTTTGGAGCACTAGCACAGATACTAGTCTGAAGCTCCTTTAAGAGTACTGTATGGACCAATAGGGTAAGACAGAAATCCTAAGAAGACTTTAACAGAAGTTTTTCTTTCTTTCACTGTGCTTTCACTATCTATAAAAATGATATGACAAATGCTCTATATTGCCAGGAACAGAACTTCCTATATCATAATAATGAAAAGCCTGTTTCCCTGAGGACTTTGTTTTCTCTGACATATTGAAAGGTGCACACAGCACCTTTCAGGATGCATTCAGCTTGTCTTACTTCCCATTTCTGCTTTTTGTTTTGTTTCTCACTGTCAGAGCTCATTGGTTTATTGAGATACTTTGCTGATGTGTTTTTCTCTGAAACAGAATAAGCATAACACTCAATTATAACATAATGAGTCTCAGTTTGAAAATATTGGAAGAAGAAATCTGAATTAACCATGGACAAGAACTGTCCTTCACCACGGCTGATTAGGACACAACCATGATTTACTACATTTGGCTGTAGAATTTATATGACAAGCTGCCATTAAAATCTTATGAGGTGAGATTTCAGGAGTTAGCACATTAGTCTTAGTGCTATTATAACTCCAATAAGCATAAAATGAAGACAAGGTCCTGAAGTTCAAGTAAAAGATTTTTCCAAGGTATTTAAAACTGAAACTTCAAGAAGAAGAAAAAAAACCCACCCACTTAAAAATGCAGACTAATCTTTTCTGAAAAGTTTCTTCACCACTGGATAAAATTTGATTATCTTATATATATACACTTTTGATTATCTATCTATCTGTATTTAGGTTTTATGGAGTACAAATTAAACTAGAAATTAATATAGAAAGTATTTCTGAGTTTATATTTCTGGAGGTCCAAATTTCAATGTTGAAATTAATTCACCACTTATTTATTTCAGCTTTTTTCTACATTTCTAGAATGAATATCCTTTGATTCTCGCTGTGGTCTCTGGAAGACTGTCAAATTTACTAAGCAAGAAGAAGAACAGCTATCAAAAAGAAACATGAGAATGAGCAATTCATTCTTTAATGTGTTTTGTATATGCATGAAGTATGTGTGAGAGGATGAGAAACCAAGACAACAAAACCAGAATAAGACCCTGGTTGTTCAGTTCTGTATGCGAAAATAAAATCAAAACAAAAAAAACACCCACATTGACACTGTGAATGGACTCCAAACAGCAAATGCTTCATTCTGATTAAAAAAGACAACATTTCTTGCTGCTATAGACAAAGCTAATTGACAAAGCTGAAAACGTTTTGATAGAGTAAAGCTCAAAATCCAGTCACCTCTATGTGATTCAGAACAGCAGCAGCACAGAAACCTAAGGTAACCGTGACATATATCCTTCACTTGGCCTGAAGGATTTTTGTGCCTGGAATAAATTTGTATTTGTTTTAAAATATTGTCATATTTTTTAAAAGTCTAGGCACTCCTCTGAAAAGAAGTGTATACATTTTCAATGCAAATTTTAACTCATCTTGTGAACTGTAGCCTGCAATTAATGTCAAGTATTTGTTCACATTTGCTGCTATTTGGCTCTCACTGAAGAAAAGGCAGATAGAAAGATCTTTGAAAAGGTCATAAGATCTCAAACAAAAGCAATGTTAGGCTCTGTCCTGAAAAATACTGGGTTATTAAAAGATCACAAGTGATCTCTGAAGCTTCCAAGGAAAATCCAGGTTTTGATAAATGTATGGCTGATAACTGAACAGTGAAAATGAAGCTGTAGGATGTGAGTGACCTTATAAAAAAAAAAAAAAAAAAGTAGTTACAATACAGTTCAAAGCAGACTGCACTGAATTATTGAATAGAAGACGTAACCTCGTGGACATAATTAACACAAAGTCAATGCAGGAACTGTGCTCCTGCATTTAAATAGTGCAACATCATCAACAGCCAAGATCACCATAAACAATCTAATAATGCTTTATAAATTCAGTCCCAAATTGTCAATGCCCTTTAGGTCATAATCCATAAGCAACATCAGGCTATTTAACCTAACACAGCTGGCACAACTGAAATATCAAGAGGCAGGGCAGGGTGGAGCACAGAGTGGTTCTTGGGTCTTCAACAAGCTCAATAAATCAGCTCTAATGAAGCTGAGACTTTGACTGACAAGGTAAACATTACAAGTAACACTGTTTTTCAGTTATGTATGCGTAATATTTCTTGTTAAGCCTTAAATATTACCAGGCGTTTCATTGATTATGTTACATGAGATAACAAAAAATGTTCAGAAAAAAAGTTTCTTAACTTTTTACAGATTGTTATTCATGGCCACAGTGCAAGCAACCTTTCCCCTAATGATTACTTACTTATAACTGTTTTCTGTGATGCCCCGGCTACATTTTCAGATCAAATGAGTGCCTATTTACAGTTAGTTTTAATTAGTTTTTACTATTTTAACGTATTCTTTACCCTGTCACCCTTTTGTATATGCTGTATTTAAACTAAGAATCATGCATGTTCATAGCATTCTTATTTCAATTATTAATATTTAAATTATTTTATGAAGCGTTGTTTTGCCAGATTTATGCCAAACCCTTTTCATTTCCTGCTTTCCAAAGAAGTCAAACAGACTTCTATTTGGTAGAACATCGTCTGCCTTTGGCTTCTAGAACAAGGGGCTCAATCAGGTGCTCTGAAAATTTCAATTGAGGCTTCTGCTCTGTAATGAACAAGGTAAAATCTTTTTCTCTATCAGTATCTGGTGTGATAATTTCACTGTGACTAAGAGAGGAATCGTCCAGTTACAGCTACATAGCATAGAATTAAATGGAGCATAAAAACATATTCAAAAGAGCTCTTGATTTCTTGCTGCTCAGGAAATAATTAGGCCTGTAAGGCACCTCCACAGATGTGTGTGTGATTCAATGTGAAATGAGTGGATGGGCACCTTTGGCAAGGTGTAAAAATGTCACACGTTATTTAAATTATAAGACGAGCATTATCACCCAGGAAATGTCTAGATGTAACCATACGATCCATAGACCTTAGCCATGTAACTAACTTCATTGTCACAGTGCATCATTTAGAAGTTCACATGTTCTTTTATTGCAGGATCCAGTACAGAGGTAACATCCTTATGACCTGGTCAAGTCAGAAAGCAGAACTACATTCCTTAATCTACACAACCAGTGAGGGTGATCTGATAAATAGTTTGTATCTTTCAAAGGTTGCTGGTCAGCCAGTACAGAGATAGATCCATGGAATGAAAAATAGAAAGACGACAGACTGAGCAGTTTGCTCAGGGGTCTCCACGGGTATCAGCAGGACAGAGCATCAGTCTCACCACTGCAGCCAGGAAGCAGGGCAGGCTGAGGGAGAAGTGCCTTCCATTTTCACAGGGCTTTACTAAACAAGTACTAAATGTTTCTTTTCATGTCTGAGGCATGGCCCACACCTGGTCATGCTGTGACCTGGATTAGAGTGACCTCACAGAAAAAGCCGAGGAAAACAGATGCCAAAATCAGGACACATAATTATCTTCTTACCAAGTAGCTATAGCAGCATGGGGTGATACTACATGAATCCTTTGAATGACTGCATTTGCCATCTGCCATACACTTGCAAAACACTGTGCTTTTGCTTAGCGCTCCTCAACGCACGCAACAAGTATCCAGCTACTTTCAGCCATAAACAGGAATGGGGTGAGCCATTCCTCTGTTAGAGCAGCTCTATTTGGTAATAGCAGCATGTGATTGTAATGAGTAATTAATATTAACACTAATAAAAAAGGCCTGCTGTGGGTCTAATTTCCAGGTGTATAGGAATCTCTGGAGTGTTGTTGTCAGCAAGAGGTCTTTGTACGTTTTAACTGGTGAGAGAAATTACATTCATCCATGATCATCATTATAGCCATTTTTGGGAATATTATTTACAGTAGTTTTCAAATAAGGATTAGTCTGCTTATGGTTTCTGTGCAGTCTGCCTTTAAGAATGAAGAAACCTGAATTTTGCAGACCCTGCGGTGATTTGCAGACTGAACATAGCAAAAGAAGCTGCTCTGTTCCCTTGACGAGACATACACTTGAATGTGATCAGTTTACTGAAGCACAGATCAGTGTTCTGACTTTTCAGAATGTATTAAAAAGGAATCAAACCTGAGGGCAATTATAAGCATGCAACTGTAGTTCCCTGCTGCTGTCTTTCAAAGTATAATTTCCCAGTCAAGAAAAAAAACAAACTAAAATAACCCACATAGAATATATTTTTAGTACATTTTAAGATGTTCTGTATTATACAGAACAATGTGGACAACTTTAAAATAAAAATAAATTCGATACTAAGTCTAGTAGCATTCCTCTTATTCACCACCCAGCCTTCTTCCAATGCATATCATAATGTAGGATTTCAATATATAGTTTATATTCGAAATCATATAGAACATGCTTCTTATGGTTATTTTTTTTTCCCAGGGCTGATTTTTTAATCTATTATTTCTCCTTCCAGAAATGTTGCTTGTATATTCAGATATTAAAAACAGCTTCATAGCAACTGACTTCATGTCATGTGCAAGACTGCTTGGGAAGACATAACTTACACCCAACCGTCTTGTCAACAACTGACTGCTCTCAGTTGTTCAAGAAACCATCTAGAGCAGTTCAGTTATTAAAGTCTTTATGTCATAATGTTAAAACCATGGATTTTTTATAAATAGAAGTAGAAAGCTACCAGGTACAAGCCAAATGCTAATTTGAAGATATGAGCAAATTTGATATTGAAGATAAAGAAGTCATTTCTAAAACACTAACTTGAAAAATAAGTTTTCCAGAGTAGAAGGATACCGTAAGTGGTCATTTAATTTTGAAAGGTAAGAAATTTTGGTATTAGATGATGCAAAATTTTCCTGACAGTTTCTAATCAAATAGCACAATAAGTCTCCAAATATTTTGTAATAGAGGTATTCTGTGAACATAAATACTTCGGCACTAATTTTGTTTGCGGTTATTAATAAAACAACAGCAAGACTAAATATATCCCATTATATGAGTACAGATAATTTTGCATGAAGTTCTTTGCTTTTGCAATGAAAGATGACATTTGAGATATGACTTTAGTAATTTCACACTTCACTTTAGAACCGTCACTTTATGAAATTAAAATATACAAACGTCTTTTTAAGATTAATTGCCTTCATAACTCTATCCTGTGGCACCATTCTTCACTTCATCTGATTTACTGCTAGATTTTAATAGGATAGTCCAGATGTAAATGAAGAATTTAATAGCATTAAATGCTATAATTAAATAAAACAAATATACTGCTAATTACAACAAAATCAAATTAACAGTGTTCTCAGTTACTTGATGACATGTCATTTAGACAGCATCTTGTTTGGCTTTGCATATTCATGTTACTAAACCAAAGGGTCGTTTTCTGTAATCCACCTTGAGTCAAGTTCTTGTTTTACTTGTTTTTCTGAGGACTGCACTGGGAATACAGGAGAAATAAGATTTGCATATGCAGTGTACTGGCTGCAAACTAAATTTGCCTTCAAAACTAGATCCCCACTTATACAGGAAATGTGGACTTATGATAAGGAATCTTTCAAATTCTGGTAGTTTGGCTGGGTCAAAATTCAGTAATTACCTTTTAAAATTCTAGGAATGAATTGTAAACTTCTTCTGCCCTTACCACTGCAAAATGGTCATACTACTTATACATGTTTCCACACAAAATCCAACACCACATTCTTTTTTCCTTCTAATTATATTTTAATATGATGTAGGTGTGCATAACTTCTCATTTTTTCACTTCCACCGTTAAATGGGTAGAATTCCCTAGGAACTGGAGAAAGCTAAGCTCTGAATCTATCAAATAACTGAGCACATAATCAGCAAAAAGTGAGGTCTGTGACTTTGATTATGCAGACTATGCAGTTTTCAATGGAATATGAAATGTGACTCAGAAAAATCTTTCCACCTTGCATCGCTTCACTTTAAGTAGTAGTGGCTGGAAATTGCTATTTGCAAAACAGAATGGAAAATTCATTCTTCCTCCTAATTTTCAGATACTTAAGTTACCACTTAACAGAGTTTTTCCTGACTCAATAGTTTAGTGACTAAAGGAGGACAGGCTTTGTTATAAGAAAAGTAACTTTACAGTTAAACACAATTGTTAACACCATTATTTTTATATCAGCTTTGTTTCTTACAGAGTTATTATTTGAATCTGACCTAGACTAAGGTCCATTTTGAATATCTGCAGGTCATATACAGTTGAAAATGGAACTAATAGATGATCTAATGATGCCTGTTGTTAATCTGTTACAGGTAAGTTGATGGAGTTTCACAGCTGTTATATAAACAGCAAAAGAAGATGTGCTTAGAATAAGATGTGATCAGTTCACAGTACCGTTGAATTATCAAAATGGGATCTGGAAATCATTCTGCATTGAGCTAACTGACTATATTATAGTTTTCAGAGAGAGAAAATTAACCAAAGCCTGACTTGAAATGAATGTATGCTTGAAGGGCAGGTGTATATCAATATTTTTATTTGGTAAACTGGAATTAATAAATCAAGCTTCTCAAGTCAGGGGAGAATTTTGTGTGAGAAGTCAAATCCAGTAATTGATCTACTGGCCTCTATGAATTGTGATAACTGCATCAATTTCTAGGAGAATGTACAAGGAGTCTATAATCAGAATCAGTTGCTTCAGTATTTTGCCTTGCTGTCATACTAAGCTTTTCAATCTGCCATTGGGTCTATTCCTAACTGAACCTTTTAGAATATTTTCCTACAATCAACTAATTTATGGTGACAGAGTCCTTGCACTATGAAAACCCAGGTTATCATATCTATTTAGAGTCCATAATAAAGGTGGGAAACTTTCTGTACATTATTTGACCAAACTATGGTAAGGCATAACCAAAATGTCAAGCTTGTTCTGGATAAGAGCAGCATAGCTTATATGTGGAGATAATAATATAGCAGTCTATTTAAAGTGTTAAACTAGTCAAAATTAAAAAGTTAATAATACAAAAAATGCAGGTGATTTTTACTTACAATACTCAGTTCAAATGAATTCAAGAAAAAAAACCAACACTCTTCTATAACACAGTTAAGATTATCTTTTTAAAAAAAAATAAATAAAATGCAGTTTTATCAGTTTAATTCCTTTTTTTCCCTGGTGTTACTTTCACCTATCCAATGTCCTTCTGAATCCTTATGTCAATAGTGTATTTTAAGCAGAAAGATGAAGGGTTAAAGCCAGTTTGAAATAGCTCAGGGCAAGACAAATCCAGAGAGTTCATGCAACTCAGCAGGGGCAGATCAGTAGAATGCCTGGAGCTTTCTCTTAAGGGTAGAACAAAAATCACATTTAGTTGGCTATGCTGGGAAAGATCTGTGGAGTCTAATATTCCTAACATAAACTAAACTGATGATAAAAAAGAGCTTCAAAGAAGGATGAAGGAAGTGTAATAGTCTGTTTGTAGAAATGTGGAATATCAGTAACTGTTTCACAATTCAGTTAAAATGTATGTATACCTTAACTAGTCTGGAGGAAGGATTAAGTTGATTCTTTTACACAATATTATTCAGGACTGGCCAACTGTAGATCCTTATCCCAAGCCCTAGACCATTCATTCATGCAAATTATCTTCTAGAGTCTGAAGATCTACATTTTTCACAAAAACCTAGAAGATGCTATTTGGAAAATGCAATCTATTTTTATGTGTTTAAATCCACATCATATATGAAGTTAATGTGTGCAGATAGGAATGTCTAACTACACTCTTGAGCTGCATGTACTTTGACATCCCAACTGTTTTTAAGGGGTTTCCCATGTGCCCAGTGAAATACGTTCTGCCTTATTGGCAGTCACATGCACATGTAAAATCCATCTTTTTGCCTCTGTTCTATTCAGGTAAATTTTTTTGGCTCACAGAAGTTTAACATTGTTCAGACGACCACCTTACTTTCCTTCATTCAAGGAATGAAACGATAATGTTCCAAGACTTTATCAGACCATAAATAGCTTTTGTACTCCTCCTAACATAGAAACAACAGGAATGCAGTGCTCGATACCCATTTAAGCACAACTCTTAATCTCCTTCCATTAAACCACCTCTGACTATATATCTCAAAAGTCTAAACCCATAAGAAATAAGTAAAATGAAATAAATATTTTTGAGAACAAACAAACCCAATTGCCCAACATTTCATTAGTTTTACAAAGCATAAAAACATGTTCAAATCTATGTTGTTACTAAATGCTAGCCAATATATGAGGTGTCATGATAATACATATAATGACGAGTTCATGCTATTTTTTCCACTCTGTATTCTAAT
>VWZK01011055.1:54042-76620 GCA_013396935.1 Baryphthengus martii
ATTTCATTTAAAGGTTATCTGGGTCAGAAAACTGTCAGCGAAGTGCTTGTTATTGTCTCCATTTGTGATTGATGGCTCATTTTAAATATGCCAGCAGCATGATTCTATCAGCAGCGGCATAAGATATATCAGAATATTTTGAAGTTATACATTGGTATTTTTACTGCTTTGAAAGAAAGCTGATGTTAAGTTGATTTTTAAGACAGAGCAGAGCAGAATAAGGATTTCTAAATTATGCTGTCATTGGTATCTTTAATTTGCCTAAAATATAATTAAATAGCTACCTATTTAAACAAAACAACTGAACACTATACATCAAGTATATGTATTAAACTTGAGAGACATTTCTTCCTGCATGTTAAATAAATACAGACAATTGACCAAAATTAAGTAAGGAAAAGTGAACACCTAGGAATATTTATTTAATCTTGTTTATTTTTCTATAGACTATACTCAAATGGAAATTTGAAGAACTGAAAATATTATCGTTTATCTCCTTTTAAAGATACTCAAACATTTAAAACCCATGAAACTCACAGACATCAGAAATACTAAAAAAATTGCAACTTTTCAGTCCATCTCACTGAAAATTCTGTTTCATTTATATTAATAATTATCTAACGGTACCACTTTGAAGTCTAGCTGCTGTATTGAGAAACTCTCTCAAATGCTTGATGTGTAAGTATTTTCCCCCACATCTATGTGTGGCTTCTTATGATTGACTGTAGTATCAATTTGAAATGTCAATTTCAGAGCCTTATGCAGCATTCAGCTAGGAATTCCAAGTAAGGGATTTCATCCAGGTCTTTCGGTTCTTCAGGAAGGTAATCACAGAAACACATATCCTCAAGCCTGGCTGTCTACCGAAGCCTTTTTAAGTAGCTTTCATGTGTCAGGAGGTGATAAAACCCCTTGCATAAAGATTTAGACTTATCCACTCTAACTGGCTTGACTACGAGACTGCACTTTGTTTTGCTTGTAATTCCCTCCTTCATACCCTACTACCTATTTCATGACAACAAAAAAAGTAATGTCAATTCCCACAGACAATCATTTGCTTCAATACACAGCTGTGATGCATTCAAAGTCATGTGTCCTGAATCAGGAAGAGTATTGTGTTCATGGTGGGGCTTTCTTCCTCATCAGTCTTGGGCCACTTTGGTCTATTTTTAACGCTTTCTTAATGCACTCTGTTTATGTTGTCTTTCTTTTCTCTGCTTCCTAAATACTGAGTTTTTCTGTTCTGTTTTTTATCAATAAGACTGGTTTTACCTGATTCACAGGGTTGCACTGCTGCAGTGACCACAAATTGACCACAGTTATATGTGAAACTATCTAAGACCTGTGGTATCATCTCATTTCTCTGCTCATCCATGCCACAGTTTTTTCTAGTGGCACAGGTAGTTCATTTCACAGTAAGTAACTACTGTTCTATAAGCTAAATCAAGCTCAAGACAATTGGGCAGAAGCTTCATGACTGTCACACAGTTTCCATCACAGCTATCACAATTTATAACACATCCAGATCAGCCCAGGCTATAACAATCTCAGACAAGACCTCATGCCCTGTACTGTCAGGTCAATATATAATCTGTGCCTTCTACTAACAAATTACATTGGGCTACAACTAATGGGGTTTTTTGAGTGAATTTTAAAAGTAAGAAGTATTCTTGATTACATTACATTCATATCTCAACGAGTTTCTAGGCAGAAATGTTGATACAGTGGAACTGTATCAAAACATTAATTTTGCCTGCTTGTTTCACAAATACTTGCTGAAAATAGAGAGTACTGAAGGCCAAGGATTTTGGATGTCACTTCAAATTTTAAACTGAGTATTATATGTTTATCATTATTTTCATCAATGTCATATCCAAGTTGATTTACCTCCTCATGTCCTCTGTTCAACACCTGCTCTTAACATCTTGCATTTCTTTCCTTGTGATTTAATCCTGTGAACTAGTCATATGCAATGTCAACCCTGCTAGGACAGAGTTAAGAATCATAAACATTACCACGGTGACTTCTACTACCTGACTTCTCCCCAAGCGCTTATACTCTTTAGCCTTGGATAGTTCTTTGGGTCTCTGGAGATTTATCTTTTGTCAGTTGATGCTTCTCTTACACTTTACTATAGTCTAAAGATTCACTGCCTAAGATTTGATTTGCTGGATTTTTTATTTTATGTGCAAGTTTTATCCTGTAAGATGTCCGTTATTTGTTAGCAATGTGCAAGCTATTGCATTAAGAAAGTGGTTGACGGGATCAAAGACTTCAGACATAAACTAGAAAGTAATGGAATCCCAATCTTTGCTGTTCTGGCTTATCTATTTCTTATGAAAGCTGAACGAAGTCTTCAAAACTTCTTGTCAGTTGGCTGAATATTTCAACTTATTAACATCTTACTGGGGAGATGTGGCAGGGGAACATGGATGCAGAGACAGACTGAGCTATGTAAGTTGCCTTTTCATTGAAATCTTGGTCAAATACGTATAAATTGAATATAAAACACCCCTCAATAATTAAAAAAATAAATGTCTGAATCTTCAGCTGGAAAACTACATTGGAACTTCATCCTTTCTGAGTAATTAGTTTTCTGATCTTATAGCAATATTAACTTAAGAAATTCCTGGTATTCTCCTGCACCTGTTGCACTTTCTCACCCCTGTAACACAGATTGACATTGCCCTGCTTTGCCAATACTGTTTTCACGTGAAAAAAAACTCAATACTTTTTTCCCCCCAGGTTTTATTTTTATATATATGTAGCTATACATGCATATATATTTATGTCATTCATTAATCTAGCTCATGACCAATTGTTCCCAGTGTTTGAAAAAGTAGCTTAGTAAGTCATTTCTTAAGAAGATAATAATATCAGTTCGCATTCCAGAAATTCTTTCATTTACATATATTTTGTATTGCTGCTATCACTAGTTAGTTATACTATTCACAGCAGCTGTACACATGAAATATCCAAATTCTAATTCATACAGTATGATGAAAGACAAAAACATGCGAAGAAGCATGCCAGCAAGGCAACCAGTAATGTACAGCATTAATAATTATCTTATGTTTTCTTTTTTTGAATTGATGCTTGCTTCTTGAACAAGTTAAGAACATAGTGTATCCTTTATCTGGAATTTTAGGCGATATAACTTCTTTCTTTACATGATTGAGTAAAGCATGCTGGTTTATAGTGACTTCAGGTGAACAGAGGCTAGGATGCTTAAAGGTATTTTAGATACCAAGAGCTAAAACTTAGCCATAGGCCATTAATGAGATACCTCAGTATTATTCTCTTTAACTTATAGAAAATGTAGTTGTCTGGATGTTCAAAAGAAGCTAAGATTTTTCAGACCTTTGTAAGAAATATTCTTACCTAGTAGTTAAATGGGGATATTATGGAAAAAAAAAAAAAAAAAAAAAGGAAAACTGGATTTGGCGCTCTCAGATATTTTGGGGTTTTTTTTGTTGGGTTTTTTTTGTTTTGTTTTTTTTTCTTTTAATCAAAGCCAGATATATTTGACTGGACACTGTTCCTTGAATATTTATTTGGTTATTTTCTTTCTACTGTGTGATTAAGAATTCATCTTTAGTTCTGTCAGGCTACAGTATTCATGATTTAGACTTCTCATGAAAATTTCGCTTGCTACCTTTAGTTAATGCTACATTTTGATGTGCTGCCACTTCTCTGAGCTTGAAATACTTATGTAGATAACAGCATTTTCCTGTGACAGATCTGTAACATAAAGTGGCCAGAAGTATTTATAATGAACTGTGTGCCACAATGAACATTTTTCCTTTGCCTCTTCATATCCTAAGCACTACTTTTAGCTTTTAAATAATCTTGCAGAATACTGCCACCTTGGTAGAAGTTTCCAACTGGCATTAGATAATATGTACAAAAAAAAAAACAACAAAGTTTTTACTTCTCTCTAGCTACTTGTCTTTGATTTTACCGGAACCTTGTCTAATGCCACATTCCAAAACTTTTGCTAGGATTTAACAGAAAACACAGAATTAATAATTTACTCATAGCATCCATGCGTTTTACGTTGGTTAGACATAAATAAATGTTCTAAGATTCGTCTGTTTAATCATCCCTGCCAGTTTTCCAGTGACTCTTTAGCCTATAAAAATTTTAACAAATTGAGAGAGCTGAGATTTCACATAATTTTAGTGGGACTGCAAAATTAGACACATGATATTGTCTCTGTTGCCTTACATACTCATTATGAAAATGACTCTGAAAACATTACTTGCAGTCAGAGACAAAGTAGTGAACTCGAGAGACCTATCATATGAGGTAAGACAGAGTATTCAAGATAGACATTTTGCAGTGAGAGTACAGTATTTTAACTCTGTTATATTCTATCACTATATAAAATTTTTAATTTCTGGATACCATTCTGGGGATTATAGCTACTGAAAGAAAAGAAAATCCTCATTGGAGACTGAAGAAGAAGTAGTAGGTGTTCTGACTCTATAATCTTTTGTTAATATACAGTCTTAAAATTTTTATTGTCCTGTCATAAAGAACATGTCTTTCATTTCTTTCATTCTTTCAGCACTCATGACTAACACCTTGATCTGCATTTCTGGTACTTCATTTGAAGTTTAGCAGGCAGATAGTGCCTACATAGAGATGATTTAAATGTTCATGACAGGGGAAAAAAAAAAGTATGGAAAGGAATGTAAAAGAAGAAGACAGAAAGATGAAATTTCAGACAGTACTCAGGAATTAGGAGACTGGACTAGGTGATAATGTATCTTTTATGAAAAAAAAAAAAAACAGCCAAACAAACTAACTAACATGAGATTAACAGTGATAGTCAATGGAGTGTGAGGTGAATTCATTGAGATGAATATAGACAATTTACTTTGTGAAGCATTATACACTTTACTGTGATTCCTGATGGCCCAGCTGGGAAACATAGAAAATACGGGTGGTTTATCCTACCTTCCATCTATTCTGCTGCTGACAGTGAAGATCACTGAACAAGCAGCTTCTGCTACCAGCCTACAAGACTCTTGAAGCAGCTCTTACTAGAGAAGCGATTAAATAAGGCCGTTTGGAGAACAGTTAATATAGTCGACAGACTTCAGTGGGATCTTTCCAACATTTTTAACATTCCAACTCTTCATGTAGTAAATAAATAAATAAATTAGTAAAGAAACTTCTCAGAAGACAGAAACAGTGAGTAAAGAACTCACCTGCAGAAATCAAATCAGCATCTAAAATTATTTAAACCACCAAAATTTGTAGGTGCTGTAAAAAAAGGAAAAAAAAAAAACCAACCAGAAAATTTAGTGGATAAAAAATCCCCTATAAAACAGGTACAAATCTACGCAAAATTGCCTTGACAGCATCACATCTGTTGTATAACATATTGAAAAGGGCAAAACAACTCATATACTTCTGCGTTGTTAATTTGGTCTCAGGCTATAGATACATGCCGATATCTGTTTGGGCATTTTTTCCTCAAAAACTTGAACAACTCCTCTTCAAATGACACACAATAAGGAGCAGAATCACTGAAATACCAGGTGGCATAGAATAACAAGTAATTGAATGTATAAAATGAGCAAAATATATATCGATATATAGCAAAAGTATATATTGAGATGTATTTACCACATATTGAGAGGAAATTACTGCAGAAATGGAGTCGGAATGGTTCAGGATGGATACTTTTGCAATGGTTATTTATGAAAAATGGCAGCAATGAAACAGGTCGGTCCTAAGAAGATATTAATTCATTCTTATAAAGGAGAGTAGGGATTTGGCTCTTACAACCATGGGACAGGCTTTGAGCATTGAGGAGTGCTAGGAAGAGATGGAAACTACCTAATGAATTGAGGTAAAAACATCTTTGCCAACAGGCTGTCCAATTTGAACAGGAGACCTTTAAACTAGGAAGGGTGTGGGACGGAGGTGACAACTCATACTGGAAGAAAGTGAACATCACTAATACATAATACAAAAAGAGCAAGGAGGAGGATACAAGGAACTACAGCCTTGCAAGCCTCAGTCCCTGCAAAGGTGATGAAGCAAATCCTCCTTGACACCATTTCCAAAGATACTAAGCACAAGAAGGTGGATTTACACAGGAGAAATCTTGCCTGACCAATTGTCTTCTGCAATGAGATAACTGGCTTGATGATGAGAGGAAAGCAGTGAAAGCAAGGCTTTCAACATTGTCTCCCATAATCTCATAGACAAGTGGACAGTGAGGTGGATTAAAAACTGTCTGAACTGCTGGGGTCTAGGCATCATGACCAGTAGCATGAAGTCTTGCTGGAGGTTAGCCAATAGTGCTACTAGAGGCCGGAGAGGGATGGAACTGTTCAGCCTGGAGAAGAGAAGGCTCGGGGAAATCTTGTGTATGTATAAACAGCTGATGAAGGGGAGTAAAGACAGAGATGGTACCAGCCCCTTGTCAGAGTCACCCAAGACAAGAGGCAATGAACTCCAATGGAAATACAGGAAATTCCACTTAAACATAAGGAAGTTTTTGTTTGTTTGGTTGTTTTTTTTACTGTATGGGTGGTCAAACCCTGGAAAAAATTGTTGTGGAGTGTTCAGACTTGGATACAACCCCAAGTACCCTGTTGTAGTTGACTAGATTAGTCCACAGTCCTCATTCATTCTGTGATCATTATTTCTGTTGTTGTTTTTCTGGCCCTAATAAAAGTGCTGTTAAATATGAGCAAGATCCTTTCTGTCCTATAGGTGTTGTAAAAGTCAATCAGTGTTTAAAGCAGAGACATTAGGTCCACTAGAATGTTAAAAAGTTTATTATAATAAATTATTACAATAAAAGGAACATCTGATTTTAATTTAAAAGGGAACAAGGATATAGAGGATTGTTCTTCCCTGTATTTCTTGTGATAGCCCTACATTTCTAGAGCTAAGCCTGAGCAATTCTTACATTGTTTATTAGAACACAAGTAAATATTTGATGTACACTATTTTTAGGCTTAATGGAGCTATCAACACCAAGGGCATGCAATTCATTTTCAGGCCACACATGCAGTAGTACATAGGCCAACAATTTTAAAATCAGATGTTTCTGTCATTAACTTAAAAAAAAAAATTGCCTGAACATAAAGTTACTGAATTCTAAACAAATTATGAGTAGTTGAAACAGTTCAATTTATCTGTATGTCTGTGTGTTTGGAATCTGGGTATAAAAATAAATCTCTTACACTAAGCTGAAATAGTGAAAATAAAACTACCAGTATCTCTGTTCTGAACAGTTTCTGTTAAGCCTTGTTGACCTTTTTCCTATATCAACATAGAGGTCCTGTTTTTAAAGATAAACAGTAGCAATACATCTTAAGTGTTGTATTTAGAAGACTAGATTTCATTGAAAATTCAAATTTATACTTTCTAGCATTGATGCCAATTAATATGAGCTATTAGATTTTACATACGTCAACGGAAAAAAGTAATTTATAAATGTGGGAATGAAACGTTCAATATATACTTGTCTCATTATATGCTTTCGAGGACTAGAGGATTAACCTAAATGCCAGTGTTGTGGGTGATGAAAAACTTAAGAAGATGTAGAACTGTTACATTTTACAAGTTAACCAATAGGATTTTCCATGGCTCCCAATATATTAAAAGCCATAAGATTCCTGTAGTCGTTAAAGTGCTCAGAAATAAAGGAACACTGCCTCTAGTGAATATTTTCTTGTTCTTTTAAAAACAGTTTTTACCATTGTTCATATTGCTTGTAAATGGACTTTCTATTGAGACTTGAATATGCAGTGTGCACTTATTTTTCTAGTGATTCTACACTAATTTATATAAGCCAATATTCCAACCTATTAAACATTTAAGGTATGAAATGTTCATTTCATAGATCAGAGATATTTTTAAAGACTCATTCATGTTAAATTCTTTCATATTCACAAGAAAAACTACTGGGCTATTCTTGTCATTTTATTGAAAAATCTTATTCTGATCATCTTCTGAATAATACTTTTACCCTGACAATAATTATCTGTAATATCAAGTTCCAAAGTAATTGATTTAAAAATTATCTTTGAAAAATTAAACTAGTTGTTCTATCTCTTCCTGTTATTTATATTTGAAACATGCTGTAATTCATCAAATCATAATTGTAATTTTTTAATTGTTAAGTGGTACTAGCTGCAAAGGCATCAGTAGCCAACAAAAAATGAATGCTAAGATCAGAAACTGAATATGTCATTTTGTTTGCTTAAATTACAAACCAATCTATTGTTACTTAATAAATTGTTACAATTCATTTAGTTAATGTTTCATCTGTTTAAGCAGTTATGATAATGCTAACATCCAAAGTCTAAGGTACTTGTTAATTCAAAACAGAGGAAACTGGTGTTGTTTAGTCTGGAGAAAAAGGAGGCTTAGGACAGACCTTCTCGCTCTCTACAACTACCTGAAAGGAGGTCATAGTGAGGTGGGTGTCAGTCTCTTCTCCCAAGTAACAAGTGATAGCATGAGAGGAAACAACCTGAAGTTGTGCCAGGGGAGGTTTAGATTGGGTATTAGGAAAAAATTCTTCCCCAAAAGGGTTGTAAAACACTGGAACAGGATGACCAGGGAAGTGGTGGAGTCACCATCCCTGGAGAAATTTAAGAGTGCAGATGTGGCACTTAGGGACATGGTTTAGTGGTAGTATTGGCAGTTGAATGTTTGGACTCAATGATCTTAAAGGTCTTTTCTAATATAAATGATTCTATGATTCTATTATTCTAGAATCACAGACAGTTCTTTCTATGCCGTGCAGCCACTTGCTACATACATCATAGGTAACAACAGGACAGAAACTACAGTTACACAAATATTTCAAAAACATGCTGTTCATCAAAAGTGTAGACTTGAGCCTTTGTTGGAATTCTTGACTTTTTATATTTCTCTTTAGCTTTTCTTTTTCTTGTCAACAACACTGCTAATATTTTTTCACCCAATGCCTTGGCAAAATGAACTTCTCAGTACAGTCATCTCAAAGAAATGAAGGCTCATTAATGTATTTTTGACCTCAAGCACTTGCAACCAAATATTTTACAGGAAAATTTTCACTCTGACTGATTGATCCAGTTTTTATCTGATCGTGTTCAAGGGGTACTGGTGAATGAAAAGATGGCCACGAGTCAACAATGTGCACTTGCAGCCCAGGCCAATCACATCCAGGGCTAAATCAACTGAAGTGTGGCCAGCAGGTTAGGGGAAGTGATTCTGCCCCTCTACTCTGCTCTGGTGAGACCTCACCTGGAGTTCTGTGTTCAGCTCTGGAGCCCCCAACACAAGAAGGACATGGATCTGATGGAGCAAGTCCAGGAGGGCCACAAAAATGATCCAAGGGCTGGAACGCCTCTCTTACAAAGACAGGCTGAGAGAGTTGGGGTTGTTCAGCCTGGAGAAGAGAAGGCTCTGGGGAGACTTTATAGCTGCCTTCCAGTACATGAAGGGGGCCTATATGAATGCTGGGGAGAGACTGTTTACAAAGGCATGGAGTAAATAGACAAGTGACAATGGTTTTAAACTAGAGCAGGGTAGATTTAGATCAGACATTAGGAAGTTCTTTATTACTGCGGGTGGCGAGGTTGTCCAGGGAGGTGGTAGCAGCCTCATCCCTGGAGACATTCAAGGTCAGGATTGATGGGGCTCTGAACAACCTGATCCAGTTAAAGATGTCCCTGATTACTGCAGAGGGGTTGGACTAGATACCCTTTAGAGGTCCCTTCCAACTAAATGCATTCTATGATTCTATAATTTTCTGTTTACACAATAATTGCAGAGTATACATCTTTATTGAGCAATGGACATGTCAGAGTGGTTTTACAGAGACAAGAAACAGACTCTGGAATTTCAAGATGGCCCTTGTGGTAAACAGACCAATTAAACATTGTATATGATCTAATAACAGACTTATTGGTGCAGCTTACTAAGCATGATTTTACCATTACTGGTATAAAAGTGTTGCATTAATCTCAGTGCAGGGACTCAGGACTTGTCTGGGCTTTCCTTGGACAGAGTTGTTTTTCCTTTCTATTCAAAATTTCCTAATGGGCAGGTGACTCTTGATTAGCTTATCTGAGGTTACTCCCTTTGACTATCAAATCTGCTAAAGTTTTGACAAACATAGTTAGTCACTTCATAACAAGTAGTAGAATTCTATGATAATTGGAGTGGGTGGAGACTATTGTGCAAGAAATTGCACAGTCAAACAGCTGGTGATGACTGATAAGAAAGCAGGCTGTGATATGAAAGCCCGTAACAAGACCTCCAAGCAGATTCTGAGACTTAAGAGCAAGGGACTGCCACCATGAGAATCCCTTTTACCACAGGAAGAACTCAGGATGCTCAAGACTCTCTCTGACATCCGTCATCTCTCTGCTTAGGAAAGACTGTTGCCACTGAACATGAAATCCAGAGAAACATTGGATGGATTAGCATAAATACTAGAGCAAAAATATAGCTATTAGGAAGGGATTTTTTTTCTATAAAAATGTTGAAGTTATTATTAATTTTTGTATTAATTTGAACTCTGAGTGTTAGCATTATTGTAAGCAGACTAAGAAGAGCTGTTTCTTATGTTTTGATTCAACTGTTAAGAGGTTAATTAGTCTAACAATAAATTCCTGGTTTCATGTGTATATGGCTTGTTCCCCTAGCCCATTAACAGGATTATGAATGTAACAATACACTGGGCAGAAGTTCAGGTTTTTTGCTAATAAATGAACTGTGCATAGTACGAAGTGTACAGAATTTTGCCCAGAGTGAAGTTGATAATTACTTAGAAGACCAGTTGTAACTGTTCTGTAATTTTTCTTTCTTTTTGTATATATTTACGTCTGATAATTACACTGTCATCTATCTAAAGTAGGGTCTCATTAAGAAATAGAATTTATTTCTACCTTGTTAGTTTGTTTTATCTCTTAGCGATAGATAGATTTTTGAGTTTTATAAAAAACTGAAATTGTACACACACTATGAACATGCCACGACCCTCACTTGTACTATCTGCATTTCAGTAAACTGGAAGTGAAAGAAAGCACCAAGAGAGCTACCCGCAGAGATAGGAAGAGGCTGGAAGAGAGTATGTATAGGGTTTGTTTTCTGAGGAAATAAAAATGAAGGAGTTAGAAGAGCTGAGGAAAAAAATGTTGAGATGGTGGAACTAGATTAAAGGGGAATGAGAATAGTAAGGAATAGCTAAATTTGCAGATATAAGTATATGACAGGGAAGGGACCAACATACTAGATGGTGATATGGCAAAGTCAACAAATGCCATGTGACTGGAGAATGAGCATCAAGAACTGCAGATGCTGGAGTTACACTAAATGTAGAAGTAATGATGCTTGACATGGAATATAGTAAAAATGAAGGGGAGACCAGATTAATAATGAAAGCCAAACAAGTCAACACAGCATTACCTCATAGGTCTTTCATAGCAGGATCAAATATAAAAACTTAGTGCCTTTTGTAGCTAGTAATACTGAGTTTACTAAATTTTGTTACAGTAATAAAAAAGAATACAATAGACATCCAGAAGGTTTAACAGCAGAAAGTGTGCTGTATAAATTAACTCTCTTGATAGAAAAAAGAAATAACTGGAAAGTTAAAAATTAAGCATGACTACAAAACAACAGGCAGAACAGCTCAGAATTCGTGGTTAAAGTAATAAGAAGGAGGCTAGAATGTGCACATGAATACAATGAACTGCTGGTCAAAGGAAATCAGCTAGGTAATAGAAAAACCTGAGGATAAACTATTTTGAAGAGTGGAAGAGATAAGTCATGGCTAAGAATCACACAAGAAAATAAGGGCAAGGAGAAATGAGGCTGCAGGGACATTCGAGATCAACGCAGCAGGTTCTTAGGTGGGACCCCTATTTACACCCTACCTGACAGTGCACTCTGGTCATTCTAATTGGTTGAGGGGGCAAACCCACACAAAACAGGCTAAGGGTCTAGACCCTGAGGTGACAGTTAATCATCGTGAGGTGACTTTAACAGCTGTGGCACGAAACCGCTCTGGCACACTCTGGTTTTGCCCTGTATTTGTCTGTGCGGGAGTCTGCACCTGCCACAGAGCCAAAGGTACGCTCAGAGACAGTGCAAAATCAAAAGTGATTTGGGGAAGCTAGTTCAAAGGCACCTATGCATTTGAGATCTCTAAGGCCGAGCATAGCAAACACACAAGATAATGTCCAGATTCTTAATAAAACATAAATACACATGACCATATTTGGAAATTCAGAGATGCTTTTACAGAAAGTAAATTCAGGAACATGGACGTATAGACGTACGTATTTTGCTATAGAGTTCCTTAAAAACACTTGCTGATAAATTGAGGTTTCAATGGAGAACAAAGAAAAAAAAAAAAAGCGTACATATCCTTTGTTAGTCTTTTTGAAATTTAGCAACTCTTAATTTCATCAAATAGAGGCTATAACCCCAAGAATTTCACTAACAAAGAGGCTTTCCAGAACCTGGAAGATTATTCAATCACAATTTTAAGATATTTAAAGCAAAAATGACTAAATAAAGATAGAAGTCTCTGAAAGCATTAGGAAAAGAGTAGGAAAGAGTGTGAAAGAGTGAGAGCTTCACTTAATCACGTGAGTAAAGTGAAGAGAATGATACCTCTCTAAGTTTTGTGGTGAGTGAACTTCCCTTCTCTCTCTCTCTTTTCCTGTCCCTCCTCATCTCTACCCTTCTTCCTCTTGCTCTCACCCCCTGCCCCCTTTTTCTCAAACTTATATGAGAAACTTCCATTAATTCTTATGGAGTAATTTTAGATTTACGTGCATTAATCAAAAGGTACTCTTAATGTAGAAGCTCTTTTAGGGGTACTACAAATAGAGAAATAAAAATTGTTGTTAATCCTGGGATGAGTGAAGAGAGTAGTTGATGACTTAATCTCCCAGGAACAGCAAAGAGGTTCCAGAGATCTTCTACTCTGGAAATTCCAAAGATTGCCTGAGCACAAGCTGGGAACTCTGCTTAACAAATTTAAACATGATTCAGTTGTAAACAGAAGTCACAAGTAAAAAATGTTTTCTCCACAAAACTTACAGACTCAGTGTAAGAAAGGACATACCAACAACCTTTGAAAGTAAGATCCATATTTTACATACCTTTCCTATAATGGACTTTCTATAATATTATAGAAGGTTTTGATCTGTCCAATACCTGACATTTTGACTACATTCAGTTCAAACCCTGAGATGAGTCATGATGATGGATAAACTAATCAAACACATCTTAAGAATACGTAGAACAGAGAAATTGGAAGTATTCTGAAGCACTGCCATCTTAAGATACTTAAAATAAAAAAATAACTGAGAAAAGCAGAGATTTTACTGCCCTACATACTGAAGAAAAATATGCTAATATTTTATGTTTCTCTTCCTAATGTGCTTTTTTATCCTTGTTAAGTTTCATTTTGCTGAGAACAGTATTCAGAATGTAATTTTCTTTTAAATGTAGTTTCCTTTAATACACTATCCTGTTTAACGGCTGGAATAAATTCCAGCATTTCTGGAGAAAAAGAAACCCAGAAATTTTTAGAAGATTCCCCTTTTTTCTTTAAGATTACAAATGCAACTTCTACAAATGGTTTTGACGTCCTTTAATAAAACACCAACAGTTTTTTCTTTTACTTCTAATCATCTGGCGATAAAGATAGGCACCATTTTTTATTGTTTTTAATGTTGCTTTTTTTTTCATTAATGAAGTTAACAGAAAAGCATCGCTTACCATGCAGCATGTTTGGCAGTTAATCACAAACTGCAGTATCTCACCTTAAGGATATTGAGTCCTGAGCCAGCACTTGAAAGTACAAAATATGCTCCACCATCCTATTTTATATACTCAAAATACCAGTAATAGCAAACACAATGAAAACACTGTTTCACTCTCTCAGTTGTCATTCCAATTATTGATAAAATAGTCAAAGTCCTATGAATGATGCTAACATCCAGCTTGTATTTGCAGTTCAAGCCCCTTAAATTTTTTCTACTAAATATGATGCAATGATTTATTTACTATCTTGTTCAAACCATAATGTACAGATGTGCAGAGATTACTCCTTCCACCTGCTGAGATATAACATTGACTTCAAATTTAGCGTCTATTCTAAGCATTCGAACAAGAAAACAGACTTTTTTAGGGACATGGAATGAAGATATTTGCATTATTACATGAAAGTACAAAGGAAAAATAATACTGTAATGTAATATATGAAGTCTAAATAGAGGGATATTGGAATCCTTCTTTTGGTAAAATCTAATTGGAAAAAAAAAAACTAAAATATAATACGAAACCTTCATTCATTAGATTTAAAACACCAATTCCAAGAAGGAACAAAATTATGACAAAGTAGCAGTCTTTTCCTTTCAAATCAACCTCAGTTAAATTGGCATTAATATCCCTTGTGAAAGGAGATTTAAATACCTTAGCTAAAATGAAAATAAAAAAGATTTTTCTGGGGTTCAACTCTTCCCTTATCTGACATGTTTTAGGTGTCAGTAGGAGATGAAGCTACGCATAAATTTCATCTTACAGAGAAGATCTCACTGTCATTAGCAGCACACAGGCAGGAAGTAAAGAAACTTATTCTAATCTCTTACTGTCAAATAGTTTTTGCCACTTCCATGACCTTTTACAGTCTTGCAGGTTAATAATCTTGATTACTTGTACTCAACCAATTCAACATCTGCACTGTCTCTTTCCATTACAGGAAATAATCACAAACATACATATTACTCTAGAGAAGTCATGTAAGTGTCCAAAGTGGCTGTAACATACCTAACATATGCAAAAAAGTAACGGTTTGCTTGAAAAAAAAAGAATTGTGCAAAATACATGGAAAACACACACAGTCATCCATTGGCATATTGTGAACTTCTTTCCCATACTAATAAATATATACTTATAAAAAATATTAATGCAGAGATTTTTCTGAGTTTTTTTTCCCCCCCTAGGCAGTTGGCAACAATTCCAGATATTTCCTTTTACAGAAAATTTGCTTCGTGGTCACATTTAAAGGAAACTGTTCTCATGGTAGCTTGAGTAAGCATGAAGATGAAATTATCTTTTATCCTTCTTTGTCTATACCTCTTAACTTAAAAGAAACACATATTTTTTTTTTCCCATTTAATCACATGATTGTTCATACTTAATATACAATTAACTGGGAGAAGACGGAAAACTAAACCTTTAGTTTTCACAAAACTGAACTGCAAAACAAGTTTAATATATCAATAAGACCTACAGCTTTTCATAGAGAAATCAACGAGTAAGCAGTTTCTCACTTACATCAGGATCTCACACGGAGGTCAATCTAGCCAGAAGATCTTTCATTTCTGAATCATGATATTTCCAACATGCCTCTGATCTGGAACATAGCCAGCCCATTCAGCACAAATCTTAAACTCCTGCGGAATTCCACTCCCTAAAGCAGAAAATTAAAATTTTAATGTATTTCAGCATCAATATCATTTCAAACTAGGAGCCATCTAAAAGATGGGTTGTTGAAACATTTTTTTTACTCAGTTCTTTCTGACTGAGAATCCCAAGATACGGCTAGTTCAATTCTCAATGTTCTAGCAGGTCCCATGTGAAACATGAGCTGCACTCCAACTCAAAACCGTATTTTCCACAAGGCCACCATCCTTTCCATTTGACAGAAAGAAAAAAAAACCCAAAACAAAAATAAAAACTTTTAAGGTGACAAAAGCAACATATAGCTATAGACTAAAAAAACCCACAACTGAAAAAGACAATGCAACATCAGTAGCAGTTCCCTGGTACCAAAATTTTGTCCTCACATGAAAAAGGCCTCCATGTTTGTTATACATATAAGCTGCTGTGCCATTTAGGAACTATGCAGAGGCCTTTTTTTATCATCTCATCTAAAGTCCATAGGAATTTTCCTCTCTTTTGCTGTTTTTCACTTTAAGCAAGCCTATTCTCCTCCATGATTCATCTAAAATTCAGTGGTGGCACAGAAGCAAATGCTTATTGATCAGCTGTTCTTTACAGAAAAGTGCTACTGTAGTAAATAACATGGATCACTACTGTTAAAGCATTTATTACATTACTAAAGGAAATTTTCAAAAGAGCTGTATTAAAAGGCCATTATGAATAAATTCTTTTTGGAATACTTCAAGATAACAACATATAAAGCCAAGAACTAGTATGAAGTTTTTAGTCCTTCTAACATTTGTTGTTCTCTCAGCACACTCCTTGCAGTCTATACAATTTTTGTAAAGTAGCTTTTATAATTTGAAAACTCAATTAAAATAGTAACAGGAAAGTTCTATCGACCTCACATTAAGAGTTGCTCACACGGGTGTAAAATTTGTGTTTGACTTTTAAAGTTAGACTATAAAGCTTCTTGCAGAGATGTGGTTTCATGAATAAAGTGAACAAGGATATACAAAGTCCAAGTGGTGGCTAGCAACTCAGGGCATCCTTCAGGGATCAGCACTGGTATCAATAATGTCTAATGTTTATATACTTGGATGACTGGGTGTAGTGTACTCTCAGAAACTTTGTGGAGGACACTAGATTGAGGATAGTTGTTAGTACACAGGATGATTTGGATATCCTCACAAGCTGGAGAAATGAGCTAACAGGAACCTCATGAAGTTTAGCAAAGGGAAACGTAACGTCCTGCATCTGAGGAGGAATAATCCCATGCACTGGCAAAAACTAAGGCCAAAACAGCTGAGAAAGAGCTTTGCAGAAAATGCCCTGTGGGTCCTAGCGAACAAGTTGACCATGAGCCTTGCAGCGTGTTCTCGCAGCAAGGAAGGCCCACGGTCCCTTGAGCTGCATGAGGCAGAGCACTGCCATCAGGTCAAGGGATATGATCCTTTCCCTCAGCCCTGGTGAGACACATCTGTGTGCTTTGTCTGGCGCTGGCTTCTCCAATAAAAGGGAGACAAGGACATACCATGAATAGTCTAGTGAAGGCTGCAAAGATGGTCAGGGCTGGAGCAGGGCATGTGCAAGGAAAGAGCTAGGCCTGTTCAACTCGGAAAAGAGAAGGAAAAGAGCAGGCAATATTGCTGTCTTCAAGCACCCAATCAGAGGGTAGAGGGAATATGAACCACATTCTTCTTGGAGGTGAACAACAGGACAGAGGCAACAGACTTGAGTTGAAACATGGGAAATTTCTATTAGATATTAGGATTTCTTTTAGTTGGTTAGTTACTTATTTTGTGTGAGTGCGTTAACCACAGGACAGGTTACACAGAGAGGTCCATCCTTGGAGATGTTCATGACTGAACGTTGAGTCCCTGAGCCAGATGACCTAACTTGTCCTGCTTTGAGCATGTATCTGGACCAGCTGACCATGACAGGTCCCTCCTGACAGAAATTATTCTGATTCCATCACACTATTTTTCTTAGGCTCTTAGCTATGCATTTAAATGAAGGGTATCAGGAGTTTGACTTCTACTGCTAATTATGTACTTTCATGACTTAACTGGCTAAAATTTCCTAACAAACGACGTTGCTTAGTATTTGAAGAAAAGAGCTTTGCTTTAATTTCTGCCATAACACTATTAAGTAAACTATTAATAAGGATAAGATCAAAACATTTTTTTGTTGACATAATTAGTGGGCTTGAGTATTCTTTGTAGCAAGAGAAAGCAATAGCTCACTTTAGAACTTTCAGCAGTTATAGGAAGGTTGATGCTTTTCATATCTCTCTCATTTTCAACCAAAATAGACTTTAAATGAACTTCTTTTCCTCTTTTAGGACAACAAGGGAATTCCAATCAATTTCTTTTTAAAATGTCATCTTGAATTGTAATTATTGCTACCCTGTTACCAGATCAGCTTTTACAAGATGGGCCTGTGTCCATTCATTAGATGTAATGAATGTGCACCTGTACTTTCCTCTGATCTGGAGTTTCCTTTCTTTTGTTTGGTTTGAGTCAATAGCGATTGTCTTTAGTGCAATGGTACATTTGAAAAGTACTGAATTTCCAATACAAGCAATACATAGTCATACACCCAAAGAGCTGACACACCTCTCATATCTGCTTGCTTTTTAACATATTACAGCTTCAATGCCAGGGAATCACATACATACAACAGTAAGGAATATACAATGATACAGTAAAAAAACACCTTTTAAAGTAATCTGTCTGAGCTTTTAGGAAGTCTTGCAGGAAATTCTGATAAATTCAGTAGGTACCAAAAATACCTTACATATGATTTGTTCAGATATGGTTAAAGTGATACTGAATATAGTTGCATATATGCACGATCCACTCATATCATTTGAATTCAGCTGTAATGAAAGGTTATACAGGTGTGGGAAACTGATAAATAATGATGTATCTGATGGTGCTCATTGAAATTCTGACTGGAGGAAACTGAATTGTAAAGTAAATACATGTATTAGGGATGTCTGGTGCTATATAATAAAACTTCCAATGGAGTATTCATGAAAGTAAATGCATTTCCATTACAGTCTTTATTGACTTTTCATGACAAGAGAGTGATATTTTTTCTCCCAGTATATTTGGAAAGTGAAAATCTTAAGAAATACTGTAAGAATATGAGAAATTGGAAAGAAACTTGAGTACTTAATGTTTACTGGGCCACATGTGAGAGAAGGAAAGTATTTGTTTCCTTGTTAAGCTTAAGAAAGTTTCAATAACCATCCAACTATACAAATAATGAAACTAGTGAAAATTAAGATAATTAACATCAGAAAAGGCAATGTAAGGATGTTGGACAAATCACAAAATAAAAATAGTCTCACTTAGACCAATGAACTCCCAGAATGAGTGTTTCCAGTGAATGGCTTTCTCAGATTTAAAGACTGAGATTCTACATACAGATGGAATATATTCTTTCCTTATAAATGTTTTTAAATAAAAGCTTTTGAAAATTAAAAATATTTCTTGTAAGTTTCTTTAAAGATGGTAATGTTTCAATTGTAAACATATATATAGGTGCTAGAAAAATACAGATCACTGTATACTAATATTGTTTACTCTTAAACAGAAAGTGTGTATCTGCAAAGGTTAGTTTCTTTTTTTTTTTTTTGCAAATTAAATACCATAATATTACGTGCTTCCTTCATATTTAACATTTTGGGTGGTTGATTTTTTTTGTTTTCCATTTTTAATGAATTTGGAAGCATAAATTCAATTACACCTATGTTTTGGAAGTACTCAATTTGTGAAGTGAATAGGAAAATAGAAAACCTAACAGTAATTATGCTGAATAGACGAGACAATGCCAACAGCACTTTTGAAATGTTTAAAAAGCTATTGACATGAAATCAGCACATTCATAATGCCAGGTTGGCTTGAGATCAAATAATCAAAGAATGGAAAGGAAAAGGGAGTATTGTTCTCTGGAGAAGGTGTTAGAAATAAAGTTTAAATTAAACAAATGTCTCACTCAGGACAACATATTCAAGTAATGAGCTACAATTAGACTTCAGAATTAGAAGAAAGGTTGATGCTAGACCTTGCAACTGGAGAGACCTGACAGGTGAAGAATGGTCAAATACAAAACAAAGAGACAGAAGACGCAGGAAGTCAAGAAATGCAAAGGACATGCCAGAAGGGAAAATTCACAAGAATAATAAACAGACCCGTGATAGCACTTGAGGGCTATGAGACTACAACTGACTGAAGAGGATAGCTGCTGTTTTTAGTAGAATAGCGTCAAGAAGACAATTTAAATTGTCAAAAGGTCTGAAAAAATGTCATGCTTGTAGCATAATTTGTGCTTTGTATTTATTTTCTTCAAAAAAAGGCCTGTTTTGTAAAAGCAAAACCACAACAAATAATCTCAAAACAATGAAAAAAACAAAAGTGTGTTTATGAAAGAAAAATTATAAGCAGCAGCAGCAAAGCTTCTTTAATGTTTTAGTGCTAGACTTTCATCAAAATGGACTGTCAAAAGAAAATCAAAAGACATCAGAGAATGAAATGTAATGTTGCCCACTGCTGTGAATGAGCAAACCCTGGGGAAATATGAAGCAGAGCTGTGGTAAAATAAAGAAAGTTAATTGGCCACAAAGGTAATGGAGAGGATTGAAAAGAAAAGAATAAAAAAAAGCCAATTTTTATGCTGCCACAGATCAGATATCATTTAAAGAACTTAAAAAGATGGGAGCAGTATGGCAAGACATAATAACAAGAAAGGAGAAAATCAAACATGGGCTAATAGTCACCACCACCAATGGCAGAAAGAAAAAAAGAAATTGAGGTCACAGGTATCACTTTGAAAGACAGTTGCAGCTGTATGTGACTGCAATAGTAAAAGTTCCTAACTCTTCCCTCATCCCTCTATGACAAAGCCATCCATTTTATTTTCTAACTATCAATCTGCAACTTCAGTGCTATACTCTTCTCTCCTTAAAAATTAGAATTCGGGCATTCTGCCTTATTACCAGATCTGTCCTTTTCATGCAAAGTTAGAATGCTCATCAGAGGCCCAGTTCTTTTGGATATCTGATCCAAACCAACATACTGCTTTATATCTGCCCTGAAGCCAAAAAGAAAAGGGGCTTTAATTCAAAGGTCATCTTAGAAGTTCTTAAAATTTTAGTTATTAGAGATACTGCTGCTTATCCAGGCAGATCCTGTATATCCTCTCGCCTTTTCTCTCACTATTCATTCAGATGCTGCAGTGATTGGCCCTTGGTGACAGACTTTTGAAGCCCAAAGTGAGACACCCCAGTCTAAATCCTAATACGTGACAAGAAATAAGAATCTTGTAATAGCACCCAAAAGAGGCATTACATTGAACATTGGTGCTGACACCTAGCAAATAGAAAATTATTATGAAAAAGATTTAACTGAAATTACTTTTTTGCCCTGTTAATAAGAAACTGCAGGAAAGACTATTTACATGGGATCTGCAGTCAAAAACAGCAGTTTGGGCAGTCAAAGCTTCTCCCCTATTTCTCACCATGGCAAATAAGAGGTACTTTAATTTTGCAGTAATGGTGGCAATATTTTTTGTTTGTTTCCCAGGGCAATAAAAGACTAGGAATATTTGTTCAAGAAATAGAACACGCATACTGAATTTCTTTTTTACTTTCAAAGACTCAACTCCACATTTTTTGTTTAATTCAGAGTGGACGTGTTGGCCAGAACGTGGGAGCATTGCTCAGCCACACCTGCTAAGATATACTATAAACCCTTTGAGATTAATTGGTCTTGGAAGACTGGGAAAAATTAATGTCTCAACAACAATTCAGGTTTGGGGGAATTTTTAATGAGTGACATTTTTAAAAAGGAAGTTGGATAACTTATGCAGATGTTTTAAGATAAAATGACAGTCACTATTTCAGTTTTTTTTTCTCTATAAATGTATTTCATGAGTCTAAAAAAAACACAAACCTCTCTCCTTTTCTGATAATTTTAGACAATTCCAACCACCTGGGAATGAAATCAGACCATTTCAGCACTTAGAAAATATTGATAAAAGCTTTCTGGCTGGTTTAGGCAACTACAGGTTAAGCAGCAGCTGAAAAGAAGTTTTAAGGTTTGTGGTTTTAAGTTTAAGAGGTCACTGAAGAAGATAAGCATGCAGATGTTCTGAACAACTATTCTTTAAAAAACAATAATCTTACCCAATGGAATGTACACAGAGAATTTTCTGTGGCCTAGTGGAAGCAAGAGATTTAACCCTTTTTAATATCTGACATCTAAAGATTATGAATTGGTCATTTCATAGAATCATAGAATCATTCTGGTTGGGAGAGACCTTCAAGATCATCAAGTCCAAAACCCATTAATCCAGCACTGCTAAGTCACCACTAAACCATGTCCTTAAGTGCCACATCTACACGTCTTTTCAATATCTCTAGGGATGGTGACTCCACCACTTCCCTGGGCAGCCTGTTCCAGGGCTTTACAACCCTTATGGGGAATAAAATTTCCTTGTTATCTAATCTCAACTTCTGGTGGAACTTGAGGCCATTTCCTCTTGTCCTATTTCTTGTTACACGGGAGAACAGACTGACCTCCACCTCGCTACAATGTCCTTTCAGGGAGTTGTAGAGAGTGAGAAGGTATCCCCTCAGCCTCCTCTTCTCCAAGCTAAACAGCCCCAGTTCCCTCAGCTGCTCTTTGTAAGACCTGTTCTCTAGACTTGTTTCATCATCTGTACATGGATACTTTTAAGGTAAAAATAATTTGCAGAAATTAAACTTACCATTACAAATGTTTCATTATTAGCTAACGATTTTATTGGATAGTCACATATTGTAAACATTCAAAGCAATTTATGCTTCAACTTCACAACTGAGGTAGCAACACTAGCATATTTTTTCAGATTTTTTCCTGAGAGTGTCAAGATTTCCAAGATGTTGTAACACGAGCACCAAAAGAAATCTCCAGCAGGAAAAAGAAATAACTGAAGTTACATCCACCCAGCACTCACTGTCAAGAAAAGAAAGAAGACTGATCAAGAAAAAAAAAAAGGAAATAAGGTCCATACCTTTCCTGATACCATTTGGTTGCTTGTCACATTTATGAAGTGGTAAATTTTACCTTTCTCTTCTCTTTTTTTTTTTTTTTTTTTTAG
>VWZK01011056.1:0-18889 GCA_013396935.1 Baryphthengus martii
CTCCAGAGGCCTCTTTCAATCCCTACCATGCATAGAAGGCATAGAACCATAGAATAGTTGAGGTTGGAAGGGACCTCTGAAGGTCATTTAGTCCAACCCCCCTGCAGTGAGCAGGGACATCCTCAACTAGATCAGGTTGCTGAGATCCTTGTCGAGACTCACCTTGAATATCTCCAGGTGAATATCTCATCTTGAATATCTCAACTACGTCCCTGGGCAACCTGTTCCAGTGTTTCACTACACTCATGGAAAAGAACTTATTCCCAAGAGCCAGTCTAAATCTGCCCTTCTCTAGTTTAAAACCATTGCCCCTTGTCCTGTCACTCCAGGCCTTTGTGAACAGTCCCTCTTCAGCCTTCCTGTAAGCCCTCTTCAGGCACTGGAAGGTCACTATTAGGCCTCCTTGGAGCCTTCTCTTCTTCAGGCTGACCAACACCAGCTCCCTCAGCCTGTCTCTGTAGGGGACGTGTTCCAATGCCTGATTATTTTCGTGGCCCTCCTCTGGACTCGTTCTATCAGGTAAATGTCCTGCCTGTATTGAGGGCTCCAAAGCTGGACACAGCACTCCAGGTGAGGTCCGACCAGAGACGGGCAGAATCACCTCTCTCGCTCTGCTGGCCTTACTTCTTTTGAAGAAGCCCAGGATGTGATTGGCCTTCTGGGCTGCAAGCACACATTGTCTGTTCATGTCCAGCTTCTCATCTACCAGCGTTACCAAGTCCTTTTCTGCAGGACTGAATCATTCCATGATTCTGTTATTGACAAACTGGAAAAATTGACTATATGAGACTGTTCAGGTATGTCAATTAGGTCTGCTGCCGTTCAACATTTTCACTTAGAGAAGGGGAGAGTAGCCTTCATAAATGTGCAGACACTGGCAACTTGGTTACTTTCTAGGACAGGATTGGAATTCAAATCACAAGCTTGAGATGTGATCTGAAATAGATAGCATGTCTAGCATGCTACCTACCTCTAGACAAAAATACAATCAGCTGGACAAATACAAGATGTGGAAGAACCAGCTAAATTTGAAGAAAGGGTCTTGGATCCACAGTGAATCATAATCTGTAATCAAGGTAGTTTTTTACAAAGATGGACAAACAATTCACAAACAAAATCCCTCAAACCTCTCCAACATTTCCAATATGTCAAAATAAGTTTATAACAAAAGGTGTCTCCACTAACAATGCAAGATTTTATCAAAGCTAGAGCAACACAATGGATTAAACTTTAAAAAAAAAAATAATTCCCAGTTTCTAACGCTATCGAAATCACAAACGTCTACAAAAAACTACTCGTTACCCTGAAGTAATGAAGTTCCACCTTCATAGAACACCCCCAAAAAACATCCATCCCACCCACCTCCACCCCACTCTCCCCCACAAAAATTGCCTTTGCTAATTATAATACACAGAAGTGCACAGGACATTTAGGAAAAGCATAAATATCTGTATTTCATGGAAGGTGTCATTAGACCAAACCGGACTGAATGTAGTGCAGAGCTACTAGGAAATTGATGCAGGAATGTGGCACCTCTTTATCTATGAAAAGTATATATATATTTATTTTTTTTTAATTTCTGTTTCCACCATAAGCTACAGAAGATACATCTAGCAATATTCAGCTATTTACAGAAACTGAAACCTCAGTTACTTCACAGTCTAGGTGCAACAAGTTTTCATCAGTGCTTAAAGATGCCACAGTATTAAATAAAACAGTAAATATTTGTGTACAGACATGCTGTATCAGAGAGGGTTTTTTTTCTCTGCTCTGTATTCACTCTTTCTGATACATAGTAAGTTATATTAACTAAAATAGTTCCCTAGGATACTGTGATATTCTGTCTTTTGCTGAGATTACCCTACAGCAGCAGATAGATTAAAGACAGTTTCTGTATTAACCCTCAGAAATACTTGCTTCCTGAAAACACCTCATAGACACTTGAATCCTGCTGCAGATTTCAAGCTAAGAGAAATAACATTTTATCTTATCTGACCTGGTTAAGTGCAGATTTACACTGCCTATACGCAGAAGGCTTTAGAAGATTCAATGGAAAAGAAAAAAAAAAGATCATTTCAAAACAATCAAGAGACTCTTGGTTAAATTCAGAGAATGTAAGAGATGGAGCACCAGATGTGAAGCAGGGCAGATGGGTAGAAGGAATTTACTTAAAGGGTCACAGTAAGTACAGAATCACAGCAGAACAGCTGAAAGAGTTCACAGTGAAAAGACGGAAGTGTGCTGCATTGACTGAAATGGCAAAATAAAGCCTATTTTTCATTTGATTGACTTTGTTTCAATTTGAAATAGAAGGGGACAGGAACGTCCCTTCAAGCAAGGGAGTGCCACGATCTGGTGTGTAGCTGACATACTCCCCCAATGTCAAAAACCACTATCTGAGTCGTATTATGCTCAGTTCAGACAACGGTTTAGCAGACGTTGTGAAGACTTTTTGCCAAGTAGCTGCACACAGAGCGCAATCACTGTGCTTTGTGAAAGGCTCCTGAGCACAGATAATCAAGGGGTCTGATGCCAGAATTAACATATATCAGCAGCAGGTCTGTGTTATGGATTAGTCCTTCCAGAAATCAAAGCAAGTTTCAGAGGCCACACATGAAACTGAACTTTCCATTCTGTTGTAGATGTCATGCTTACGATTTCTGCAGAAAGCAGCACATAAAGTTATAGGTGCTGCTACTTCCCTCCTTCCCTATCCCAAACCTATAACAGGAAAGGAGATAATGTGAGATTTTGTAGACAAGCAACTAATTCTACTTAGGCATTTGCATCAGCTGTAATTTTGTTTGAATACAAGAAGTGAATGGACGAAAAAGCACATTCTCACGTCAGAATCTCACAAACAGAGCACTGTTTCCTGGCATGTTTGTACACACCACCTCCACAATGACATTAGCAGAATATGAGATTTTCAAATCCAGAGAAGACTGACATCCTGAAAAAAACAAATACATATATCTTCTGAGACTGTTAAAGAGAATAAGAACCATTCCCAGACAGCTATCAAAACCTAAAATCGTGCTTATTTAATTTTTTCTTTTAATTTCTATGTGATTATTTTTTCTAATTCCTATAATTAACTACACGCTGTCTCAAAAAGATGTATTTAATGTGGAGTACTATTCTTCATTTGTATCTTTTTTTCATTTGTGAGGTTTTTTTAATTAACGAGATGGAAAAAAAGTATGAAAATTTAATAAAAAAAAGAGACTTGATCATTTCATAGACTGCAACCAGCTCCAGTCATTTTTCTATATAAATCTGCTAAATTAAATGTTTTTTTAAATCACTTAAAACGTAATAATAAAAAAAAAAACCCACACAGGTTAGCACAGGTCAAAACAAAGCATCTACAGGAGATACATCCCTCTGGTGTGGCCGTCTGTGTACCAGATATTATGTTGAAACATTTAAGAACGTCTACAGCTAACGGTAATGTAACATAGCAACAAGGAAGGAAAAATTTGCTATTCCATCTTAAGAAAGAAATATGGCACTTCTGCCACAGTAGTAAAATTTCAAAAATGGGATGAGTGTTGGAATAGAACCTAATTCAGAAGAACATCTCTTACATTTCATTACCTCTGAAAGGTACATGACTGACAGATCCAGGAACAGTATTATATTTCTGCCCAGTACAAGTTTGACACAGACAGAAGATGTGCCCTAAAAATTTCACCGTCTATGTACTTCAATCCTTACCTATTGAGAGGCGAACACGGTCTTTCATCTGCAATTTTTTTTGTTAAGTTCATTAAAATTGCCAAAAGGGGAACATACTTGTACCAAAAAAAAGACCAAATTCTCGGACATAGCCATCTGTTCACAATAAATCAAATAAAAAGCATTAAGCTGTTTCCCTAATACCACCAGATAACAATTTTGAATCAGTATTAATCTTGATGTCATCCAAACTATCAATCCTTTATGCTGAATGATCAGTCACTAAATTCTATAAAACTGTAATCTATCTCGCCATCTTCACTATGCTTTTCTGCTGCACACTTTTTTCTTTTCTACAACTCTGTTTCCTACCAGTCTTGCATACTCCCAGTGCAGCACACTGAAAAATAGAGAATTAGAATGTTCAAAAACGATTTTTCAAGGGTGCTGCAAGATGTCCCTGCAAAGAAAACTGCAGTGAACAAGTGTTCTTTACATCAAAGATGTAGAGAAAAAATAATGCAGCAAAGAAGACTCCATTAACAAAAACTTTATAATGGTAAGGACAATGGAACACTGAACCAGAATAACTGGGAATATTGGGCAATAGGCATCATTTGATATATTCATATAAAACATGATTTTGACCCAGCTTTAGAGCATAGAAAGGGGAAATTGTCATCTCAATTTCCCTTTTAATTTCATGAATAGAAAGCTAAGATATTTAATTAGTTGGGCAGAATGGATATGAGAAAACCAGACTACAGTAGCAAAAAGTTCTTTTTAAAAAAAAAATTATTAAAAAGCCTACAATTTTGTATCTTACTATTCGTGCTATGCATTTTAGCATTTCATGGGTATGTGTCTGTACTGCATATGTTGTAGCAGTGTATCTCACAAACTTGAGCACATCTAGTTTTGGTAACTATAGCTTGATATTGATAAATATTGATAATATGCTTGGGTCTTTCAGTGAAGCCTTAAACATCAGTAGACATGCAACTCACTGCAGTCTTACATATTACTATCACAAATCACTACTTGAGCCAAAATAGATTTTAAAGTTTTCTTCAGTTCTACTCCTTCAGGCACTGATGCATAAAAGACGTGATAAGGTAGCTAGATAGCTGTAACCCTGTCTGTTCCTAGCACTGGAGTAGTTCAGATTAGTCTCAACCATTTGTCCTATAATCCTGTAGACTAAAACAGGACACATAACAACTGATCTACCAGTTTTCCACCTAATCTTTCTCCAACATTTTCAATAAATGTACCCTGATTCGCCAGTACCATGTGGGAATTTTGCACTCAGTGCTGCTCAGCACCCAACAGCAAGCTGTTTGCCCACCAACCAGCACTATCTGGCCTCTAGCAAAATAGCCGAGGGAGAGTCGTGATTTAAACCACTGGTGAGGCCGCAGCTTGAGTACTGTGTTCAGCTTTGGGTGCTGCAGTGTAAGGAAGACATTGAGGTGCTGGAAGGCGTCCAGAGAATGAACCTGGTGAGGGGTCTGGAATACATGTCTTCTGAGGAGTGGCTGAGGAAACTGGAATTGTTTAGTCCGGAAAAGAAGAGGGTGAGGGAAAACCTTATTGCTCTCCACAGCTACCTGAAAGGAGATTGTAGAGACGTGGAAGTTGGTCTCTTCTCCCAAGTAACTAGCAATAGGACAAGAAAAAACGGGCTTATGTTGGGCCAGAGGAGTTTTAGTTTGGATAGTAGGAAAAGTTTCCACACTGAAAGAGCAGTGAAGCATTAAAACAGACTGCCCAGGGAAGTGGTGGAGTTATCATCCCTGGAGGTGTTCAAAAGCATATAGACATGGCATGTCAGGACATGTTTTAGTGGTCATGGTAGGTTGGGTTGATGTTTGGACTTGATAATCTTAGAGGTGTTCTCCAGCTTAATGATTCTATAAAGAAAGAATGGCTCAATCATCTCATCAGAGACTAGTAAGGTACCTGTGTCAAGAAATTTTACATCAAGTATGAACATAAGCAGTCAACATTGAAAGTAACCGTAATAACTGAGAGGTAACACCAAATGGAGGCTGAAGCCTTTCCTTTGGCTGCAGTCTTTCCTTTCTTTCCTCCTTTCATTGCATTCCAAAATAAAACCTCCCACCAGCAGAAAGCAATTATCACTGTTATTTTTAGATACCACCTCCCAAACACTTCCTGACATTTTCTGTAACAACGTGATGCCTCTGCTGGTTATGAAAGGAAGAAGTTGGACATCCAACCTGCGATCAGAAGCAAGCTTAAAACACACAGCAGCATCAAAAGCATTTTGTCGTGACCAGTTCAGCTGCCCTGTCCTGTCTGTTCAATTCTGTAGTCCTTAGTTAAATGTACCTAAATCTTCTGAATTGTTCTACAAGGCTGTAACAATTGCTAAGTAGCCAGGACAGGTTTCTTTTGTGTTGCAGCAGCTTCTTATGTATGCTGTCGCAGTGCAGTGCAGAGATCCGGAGGCTCCTTTCACACATACAAGCCCTACTTCTTCACACTACATGACAAAAGCTGACATCAACACTTACACTTCAGTAACAGTCAAATGAACAAAAATAAATTGTTTCCAGACCTCATACAGCATCCATGGTGCCCACGGGTCTCTGCATCTGTGATATCTTTAGTGGCTATATCGTTACTCATTAAAGTTATGTGTATACCACGCCCAGGAAGATGAATGCTCATGCGCATGAGCAGAACATCTCAAGCGATCATAAAATGTAAAAAATAATTTTCAATTTTCTTTTAAAAATCACAGATGGTGGAATGTGTTTAGACGGGCATATCACCAAATAGAAAATAGATTAGTCAATTTTCTAAAGTAAAATTGAGAAGTTTATGGCCAATATCAAATTCATTGTCAAAATTAACTGATCTGCCCTTATAAAGCTTAGTCTGTGCAGCATTGTTTTTGCTCCTTTCCATCATCAGTCAAATTACTGATAACAGTAATGGTCTTTGAAAAGAACCACCTTAATCAAAAGGTTAATCAAAACCAACCAAAAAACAACAAAAATGTATCAAGACATCATGCATACAGAGAGGAATATAGATCAGTGCACGTAAATCTCTCACCTCCTTCTGTTAAACTGAGAATCTCAAATTATTTCCTTTTATAGTAGAAATCAAATACTGAGCATCTTCCAAGATATTAAGTATCTTCTGTCTATGAAAACAGAAGCCTAAATAATGTTCTTCCTGTAAACTTTACTGTAATAGATTTTGACTCGTCTTGACTGTTGGTGTTAATTTGAGCAAGATATGAACCATTCTTATTTCCTCATCTTTAAATCTTTTCTGTACAGACCGCTAGGATGGTCATAGCTGTTTAAGGGTTTACTGATTAGGGACAATTTGCTCAATTAAGTTGAAGTGAGGCAGTGACAGACAGCAGTTTTCTCTCCTGTGCTAAAAATAAAGGCCCAAACCACTCTTCTCTCATTTTGAGCAAGCAGCTTTTCACCTCAGCTTTTTTCCCTTCTTAGCCAAGTTTCCTTGAGCTGTTTCAGTCTCCTTCAGCCAGTATATCAGGAAAAGCAAATATGTCTGCTGATATAGATAACTAACCTGGACATCTATATTGTTCCAGATAAAGCTACACTGCACATGCATGCATGCACTGTATGCATTTTTTCCTAGATGTTGCACTTTTAAAAATGGCTTTAATGAAGCACCAGCAAATGCACTGACAGATATTCTCCTTTCTCTTTAATATTTATTCTCTGTAATTTATATTCTTAAGTATTTTGTGCCCAAACAAATAGACTGGAAGCTGGCAAGAAGGGATACAGAAAACCTCCAGTTTTTGAAAATGAGTGTGAAACGTGGATAAAATCATTTCTTCCACAAGTTATGCCCATTATCAGACTCCAGCAGTTGAAGAAGAGTAGATATTTCCTCCATTAATTTGTGAATGTTGCTAGCATAATTTCCAGGACTGAGGGGGTAAATATGGGTTTTTATCATTCAGATTTTTCAGCAAATGCAAAAAGAAATATCCATTTCGATGACTTTGCATTATAAAGAAAATCAAGGTCTCCAAGAGAAAGCAAGTGTCTTAGAAAAAACAGGTAGGAAAACATGAAAGATCTTCGTGAATAGTGTTAAACAAATGACACTTTTGTTTCACGTCTTGTAAAGTTAAAATTTCATATAGCTAGCAGATGACCTGAATTTCCAGAAATGACTTGATTTACCGATAGTTATGGGCCACTCACTGGCAAAAATGACAGCTCTAAGGATAAAACCAAAACTAAAAGTATACTCTAGTAAAAATGTAAAAAACAACCCAAGAAAACATATTTCTAACTTGCTTTTTCAATCTATGATTTACATTAGTATTCTTTCCTTCGTGTCATGATTACTTCTGACTGCCTTTCGTTGGTGTCTTGTTTTGGCATCTGTTCATAGAAATGTATTTTGCCCCAGTTCTTCTCAAATGCATGTCTGCTGCCTGTGACCACCTGATGGAGCTGCAGGTCAGTTGATTTTCTGCTGGGGATGCAGGACAGGATTGACTTTGGCCAGCAACTCATATACCAGTTTTACCCATATTTCACTCACGTATGGGGAAGAGATCATAAATGAGTGAGGACACCCATCATTCTGTAAGATCTTTTGAACATTGTTACATACAGTATCTTGTGCTGCTCTTAAGAAAGGGCAGCTCCCAGTATTAAAAGAAAATTGCATTTTATAGCTGCAGGAAGAATAAGAGCTTACTCACATTGTTAGATTTCTCCCCACATAGACTTTCCTATTTCATATTTCTCACTCAATTTCTAATAAGGTTGCTTAGAAAAATCTGATCATCATCCTACAAATGTCTTGTAATTTACTATAATTTCAACATGACTTTTTCATAGGAATGATCTGAAACAGATCTGAAATTGTCTGAAAGAGACCAAATTACTGTACCTTTACAATTAAGATTAGAAGACATATCTTTGAGTGTCTAACTACCTTAAGAATCAGACTAGACACTGATTGCTAACTTCACTTCAGCATTAGTATTTCATGAGCAAAAATTTAATGCACTAAAAAAACATTTAAAATCCTACATAGATCTATATTTGTAAAATAATAACATGAAGAAATTACCTCAGTTATTAACAATGAATGCCTTGCTACTGCAGCTGAATTCCTATTAGTTGTCTCCCAAGTAAATTACAGTTCTTATAACATAGCAAGCATGTGGCCTGTTTGTGATATTGGTGTATCATTTTTAAAATTCCAAATTATTTTCAGCCTGAAAATGTGTAAAGTTACTCTTTTATTCCACAATATTTCTTAAAAAAAAATCTTTTGATTTGCACGCTCTTAGGAATAAGAGTAATAAGACTAGAAGAATTAAATAAATTAATTGGTTCCACTTTAATGCCCTCTATACTTGAACTGAAAAACAGAATTGCCTTGAGAAAGCATCAATTAAAAAAAAGTCTATATTAAAGTCATGAAAATCAGTTGAAGGTGAAAAATACGACATGGTGACATTCTTTTAAATGTTCATCACATTTTTTCACTGACAAGCACAAAAATGCTCATTCATTTGTTCTAAGAAAAAAGATTCTACACTCTAAATTATTTTTTTAAAACAGCAATTTGTGTTTTACCTATTTTAAAAGAACAAATTGACACATTTCAGGAGAAATTCAAGTTTGCAAAAACAAATCAAGGGGTTTTGATAAACTGATTGTCATCAGCAAGTTTGAGGAGTGAAATAACAGCTCAAGACTCTACTCCATCACAGCAAACTCCACAAATTCTCTATTAAACAAAAGTCTGTTACAGTGATAGCTCTCATGTGCTGAGAGTCCATTTTCCTGCTTCCTGTCCACCAGCTGAGAGAATTGAAAATAACAGCCTTCCCCATGGGTTAAAATAGAGGAGGACTGCCTGGTATCCCCATGGTCTGCACTGCAAAGCATCTCCGAGTGGACAGAAAAGGTTCTGCAGACTCAAGTGCAGGAAAATTAATTGTTTAAAACCTGCCTCCCACAAACTATGCTTCCTCCTCACCATCAGTGCTTTGTGTCTGTAAGGCCACGTCCTGTTGTTATGCAAGAAAGAACAGGTCATGTTTCCCATTGTCTCTTCATCACAAATGATACTAAGAGGAGCCTAAAAGGACAAGGGCATTCACTGCTGCTGAGATTCACATCTGGAGGCTAAGATCATGAACTACAGCTACGTAGATTACACACTGAGAATGACATGCTTTTGGAAGAAGTACAGTACCTCTACGTCTGGCTGCCACTATGAATTTCAGAGCCTATATCCTAGGCCTAATTTTAGTTTTGTTTCGGAGATGTTTTATATTGTACATATATCAACTCTTGAAATCAGGAAATTAATTAGTCTGTGTTTTGTGTTCATGCATTTCATTTCTGCTAACCTCCTTTTAATTATGCCCATCACCTATTTGCCTGCAATGACCAATCTGAAAGTGCAATCTAGATGCGTACAAACAGCAATCAGCTAACACAGTATTGCATTGCACACTCTACATCTTCTGCCAGTGATATTTGCCAGTTAAGAAACCCTTAAATTATCAACTTGTTTGTTTTTGAGAAGTATGACATCTGTTAGAGCACCTGTTCATACTAGCGCTCTATCAGCTAAGCATGTCAAAGCTGAAAAGGTTCTCAAAGCAATTTATGTTTCTTTGCATCTTCTCCTGGGCAATGGGTCAGTTCTCCTATTTCTCCTATCCAAAAACAAACTCTCTATGATGAAATGATGAAGTTTTTTATCAGGGAAGAAAAGGTGGATGAATTAAACTACTTTAGACTTTTAGATCTGCTTTCCTAGTCCCTTGTATATTAGGTGGTCGCAGTAACTTCATTAGGACTTCGCTAGACACTGAATTGAACAGGGTATTTGAATTCTTGGTTTCTAAGGCTGTATTTCTCAGCTAAGAGAACTGAGGCATATGAAATCCAGTTAAATTCTGTCTTCTCAAAACTGTGATCTTGCCCAGATCACACAAAAAACAACAGCCTAATGACTTCACTGAGCTTCAGATTAGTCACCTCAACTTTGTTTCTCCAACACCAAAACACAGGTATGTATTTCATATAACAGAAGTTGCTGTGAACTGCTAAGTACTTTCTTATCAATAGCAGGGTAAGTAGCAATTTCAGTTATTAATTTATGAACACCACAAGTCATTCTAACACCACTCAGGGATTTACATGAGAAATATTTGGAAGTGTAAAAATATTTCGTCTCTTCAGACACTCGCAAACGAAATAGAAGCTGATTATTTTTCCTTCCCTATTGCATAGGCTCAACGGTCAGAGCAGACTGTCCCATGCATGTAGGTGTCTTTCCCAGGGGTAACAGCTCTAGGAATCCTGTTCCCACTCTACTGGAGAATTGAAACACAGCCAACATTCTCAATATGACCTCAAAAATCAGAAGTATGTTGAGACATATATGTACATGCTGATCCAGTTGTTGATCTAGGTGCTGATCCACAGTAAAACTCACCTTCAGACAGCTACAGAAAACAGTGCCTACATCACATCTGAAAACTCAACAGATTTTTTTTCAGGCACTGAAGCTATTGAGATACCCAGGTACTATGAAGTTACATAAAACACCAGAATCAGCAGATACCCATAAAACATGCAAACCATACTTTTACCTTTTATGGTTTCAGATGGTGGCATATAAAATACTGAAATGCCTACTTCCAACTCATCATTTATATCAAACAGCTTCCTACTTTCCGAAAACTAGTGAATATATATTACAGAGGTTTAGTCAAAACCTCCCACTACATCTTCCCTAAATATCTGTGTCTACTATACCAAAATATTTCTCAGCCTTCGATGTCTGCGACAGATGCTCTTCAGATTTCAGTCATAAGTTTCTTGTTTTATAAGGATCACAAAACTTTGCTCAAAGTACATGATAAAGATAAGTTAATAAACAGAGATTTAATCAATCCATCTGATTATTTTTTCCAAGTGTTGTTTTTTTTTTTTTTTTTTCTTTAATCTGCCCAAGGAACTCAAGTCTTAAGATTGAAATTGTCACAACATTGCCTTAAAAAAAGCCATGTATGCTAAAGCAAGCCTGACATTTTCAAATAACTCAACAACTATCTCCTACTGTATCACTTAGTGCAAGCACTATTTTAAATATGTTTTGCATTTTATATCTGCAAGAGATGATGAGCAGAAATGGCAGCACTTAGATTTATTTTTTTCAAACAGCACAATCAGTTAAATAGATATTGATACGTTAACTAATTTAAAGGTGCAATCTATTAATTTCTACAGTTTACATTTAAATTGTGCACCTTCAACATCTATCTTCTCTAAAGTTACAGGGACTACAAATACTAATATAAATTAAGCTCACCTTTCACATTGCCCTCCCCATATTTTGTTGTACTTCGGTACTGCAACAGTTTGACATAATAAGTGCTTGTCAATTCTTTTTTGTTAGTCTATTATCAATATAAAAACTTTATTCCCTACAAAATAAAATACATTTCTTAATAGGTCACACATATATAATGGTTGCAAAATGCCTAACAGATTGTTTAACTGGGGCTTTTTTTCAGTTCCTTACAGAGGCTTTGCTTATAGACAATAATTTGTCAATCACCCTGCAAAACCTCTTCCCCATTGAAAAAAAAAAAAAAAAGGTTATGCTTAGCAGAAATTGACAAAACAAAATCTCTCTACAGACCACTAACACGATGGTTCTTTCATACTAATGTGCACGAGATCTTAGGGAACCTTAAACCACAGATTAGTGGCATAACAGACTACACCAGCCTGTGTCAATTCCTATTTAGGTTGCTTTAAACAGGATTAACAACACAGGAAAAGCATCAGAGCTTTGAAATACCCATTATGTTCTATTTTGTAAAAGAAACATTTTCATAAATGGTAATACTGTAATGTGATATGAACGCACTTTATGCATCACTGTCCCCCTTCAAACTGAGTACAAATGATCCACATGAACAACTATTGCTATAAATACATATATTGAATAACTGTAAGATACAACATGCTTGTTTGGTTTTTCCTAAAGCTGTCACTATCATGAAAATTACCTGAGCAGCTTTCTCTAGTTTACAGAAAATTATTTAGGTATTTTTTACTACAGAAAAATAAACACTTCACTTCCTGGTTTAAATTAACAAATGAGTTTAGAAAATACGGAAACACTGAAATGGAATTAAATATGAAAATGGAACATAGAAATACTGAAGCTAGTTTATGAACATGTAACTCAGTTGTGCATCGCCTTTGAACAAATGACAAGCAGATCAGAAACACAAATCTGCATTTAAATAAGGTCACATTTTCTACAATATCTGGGAATGCTAACTCAGGATAAGAGAGGTGACTGTGTTAGATATAAAACTAGATTAAAATAGAGATCTTTAACAATCATATTTAATATATTAATATATTAAAATAATGACTTTACTGTTAATAATAATGCACCACTTTGATCTTAATATCAGTAAAAGAAATATAATCTGCATACTAAATTGTTCAAAATTTCAGTTTTACCTCTGGAAACTAAATCAAAACCAGGGAAACTTGTCATGGTTACAAAGTTTCCACTCAACAGAAGAATAATGAAACCATTTGAATTTGCCAATACTATAGTACTAATTTCCATTTTGTATTTTTCAAGTCCTGCATATCCTTTGAACTCAGCTCCACCAAGGGTTCTGTTATCTGTTTGATTACTACAACTTTGAATAAAGTAATATCCAATGTAAGTAATGAGAGTTATTATCCTTACAGAACTAGAGAACTAGAGAAGAGGCAGTTAGCTTCCATCAGAACAAACACTCCAAAAATTTAAATATATTAGTATTTAATATTCAGAGAAAAGATCTTAATATTCAGGAAAAAAATACCACAACAATAACAAAAAAAGTCTCAAAGATTCAAACATGCAACAGAGTAAAGGCTATCAGCATTTTTATTGCTAGCTTCTGCAGCACAGAAATAATAACCTCTTAACTGCTTCTTAGGTTTCATAGTTTACTCAGATATTCTATGCAGTGACTTTTGGCACTAAACAGAGTTTAAAAATAAGTGGGTTTGGCCCATCAGCAGGTCATGATTCCTCTCAGATCTCAGCTACAGCAACTCTATATGCTCCCGCTACTCTTCTTTTTATTGTTGTTACTAAGGCCTCTGACACTATTACTGCACCTTTCTGATTTACCAGCTGCAAATTCAAGCACCCAAAGCTGAAATCATGAGTTTCTGCTCTGAGAACAAGCAAACAAAAGAACCCAGCTACAGAAAGCAGAGGAATTTGAACAATCACAAAACGGAAAAAATGAAAAGAAGCGCACAACTGACTGATTTCCACACTATTTATCTGGTATTTTCTATAAGAACTAAAGTTGAGATTTTTGACATCAGCCCAAAAACACCCCCAACCCAAAACAGCCACAGATTTCTCAGGTTTGGTTTTGTTTGTTTTGGTTTGTTTTTTTTTTCTGGTTCTTTGGTTTTTAATGCTAGTTGTTTGACTAGATAATAAATTCTGTCAGAACCCAAATTCAATACCTACTCCAATTCATTCACGCTTTCATATGATCAGGAAAAAGGTGTTTTCTTTCCTATAAAGGCACATAAGCTATAAATACTCACATGGTAAAAAAGATGATAGCAGTTCACAACATCTGAGATCTTAACAAAAGGCATCCCTGTGACTACCACAGAACAACTCCTATCCTTCCACCACTAGCGAATTATAGTTTACTCTAAATGAGTGGTTAGCTCCTGGCAAAGAAGCACGGGTTTGTCAGGAGTCATAGCACGTACACAAAAATGTTACTTTGGATGCTGTGACTGCTGCCCATGTAATTGGTGGGAAAGCCGCAAGACTGGCAGATCTCCGTTCTTTATTTTCTGTCAGTACTTTCAATAACTCAAGCTGTGGGGAAGCTTTCTTAGTGACACTCTTCCAAAACTCCAACGGGCTTCAGAGACTTTTACAGAAACAAAGATCTTGAATAGGAGTCATATTTAGATTATGTGATTTTCACTATGACAATTTTTCTTATCAGCGAGAAATAATGCTGTGCTGGTAAATGATGTACAACACCTATTGTTTAAATCCAGTGCTTTGAGCAGTTGAAACATAAATCTTCAGTGCACCTCTAGGAAAAACTGTTCTTCAGCAATAGCTTGGATATGAAGCAGTGGACCGTGAAGGCCAGACATATCTTGGGATGTATGAACAGAATGATGACCACTAAATCAAAAGGATGGGATTTCCCTATCTCTACTCGCATCCATTAGAACACATCTTAATACTGTGTCCAGTCTGGGATCTCCCACCATGAGGAAAACATCAATAAAGCACAGCAGACTCAATAGAGTGCCACCAACATGGTCACAGCTGAAGCACTCACCCTGTGTGGAGAGTCTTCCAGGATCAGTGCTGGTTCAGCCTGGAGAGAGAGCAGTTCCAGGGGCACCTAACAGCAGTCCCCAGTGCCTACAAAGGGTGTAAGAGAGTCAGGCTCTTCTCAGGAGAACATGGTAAGAGGGTTAGGTACAGGCGAGACTGAGACTAGCCATAAGGAAACCGTTCTCCAGGAGGACTGGTGAGAGTGGCACAGGCTGCCTGGAGGCAATGGGTGCCCCCTCCTTTCCTGAACAGCCTGGTCTGACCCCATGGCTGATCCTTGCTGCATCTTGCACCAGGCGCCTCTGAATTGCTGATAGGTTATCCCATGACCCTGTCAGAGGCAGAAAGATGGGTGTGCAGGTGAGAGGCAGAGCCACCTGGGCACAGACAGAGGCTGCAGCAGGGAGGAGCACCCAGAGTTGCTTCACAGACTTCATATGTTTTAAAAACACTCAAGAGTCCAGAATTGGATTCCCTGGCAAATCTAGCAAGTGGTCGACATGAGACGATGCTTAGCTCAGCATTGGCATGATAGTTAAAGCCTACATTTCTGCTTTCACTGTTGTTAAAATTTACAAAAAAACTTTTAATGTACAATACCCTTCTAGAGTGCACTGCGCTTGCCACACTTGATTGCACAATTTTACCTGATACACAGGTTTTGAAGAATTTCAGACAAACAGAAGAGGAAAATCCTGTCTTTAGAGGATCTCTTCTTTTCAGAGTACCACATAGTCTGCAGTTTATGACAGGAATCACAGAAAATTATAAACAGAGTTGTTTTAAACTTCACCAACAAGTTACATGGGTTAATGTTGAAAATCAAATGCCCGTATGGAAATCGCTTCTTAGTGACCCACTCTGGCATAAGCTATAACAGACCAGGAGTGCAGATAAATAATTCTATTCCATAATAATTTTAGTTCTTTATACAACACAAGAAAAAGTAGTTATTCATTTTCATAAGCATTTACAATCTGAACACTTTACCCAAATCCTGACTTTTTTTTTTCTTTATTTATTTGTAATCTCCATTTCCATATTCAGCAAATCTCATCATGCCTTAGCCATTCTAATCTATCTTACCTGATCCTATTAAGTCTGTCTTTTTTTTTCCCTTTGAAAAGCAGCTAAAATTGGAGACAGTGTTCCAAATGAATAATTTCTAACATATCACTTTCACATTTTTTAGCCTCAAACCTCCTCTTAACACATGTAAGAATCTTACTTGAATTGTCAACTCCTGTTGCTAGATGTAGTTAATGCTCAGATCAAGCTGTGATGTTTTCACTGCAGGAAACAGTAACCCTGTAAGTACTGCAATTATATCATCAGTATCACCACAGAGAATGATGCACGCATAGAAGTGGATGTCAATGCAGAAAGAAACACTTTTGTTGAATACATTTGATGCATTAGGCCCAGTTAATAAGAGACTGGTTTTGGTAATATAAATACTGGATTTTTATTATTGTTCCCAGTCTATGTTTTCCATTTACAGAATCATAGAATGGTTTGGGTCAAAAAGGACCTTAAAGATTATCTAATTCAAATCTCCCTGCCATACCAGGCTGCTTACAGTGCTATCCAACCTGGCTTTGAACACTTCTGGGGAAGGGGCATCCATAATCCCTCTGCATAACCTGTTCCAGTGCCTCACCACCCTGTCTAGACCACACAGACAACCAGCAGGAGTTGAGATATGCTAGTCTAGGAGTGGCTGCAAGAAAACATTTTTCCAGGAGGACAAGCAAGTAGTGGCACAGGTTGCCTGCAGGGCTATGCATTCTCATGGATTCTCGGGCCTTGACAGGATGAAGCCCTGAGCAACCTGGTGGCCCCATGGCTGTTGTGTGCAGCTCCTTGTGCCAGGCACCTCCCCAGCTTCTTCCCCAGTGGAGCTGTGCTATGTTCATGGTTCTTATTTCAGTGCTGGCAAGAGGAAGAAGCTTGCATGACACCTTGTCATTCCTCGAGCTGTAGAGGGAACAACCACACCCGTGGCTTCTCATATAAATAATGGATTTCCATTGAATACCATGAGGGCAGGCTGTTTTTATTTTACCCATTTAATATAAACTTATCACTGTGGCACTGAAGTACTATTCCAGTTTACAAAATAGTATGCCACCTTTGAAAGCATGACTTTATAATTTTAAATTTAAAATAAATAAAGAAATAAATTTAAAATACATTTTATGATTACATGAAGAGATTTGTCTAGGCTGAAGATTTCTCCTGTGGTACTCAGCTGAGGTTTGTGACTAATTAGTTTCCATGGCCTCAGAAATCTCTGCACTGCACTGTACTTCACAATACAACAATGTGATAATGTAAAGACCTGACTACATGCGGTTACTCTCCACAAATCAATTCTACTTACGTATGTTTCAGATTACACCTATATCTAAGCACACTTTAAAAATAAAACAACAAATATTCTTACAATGTTACTGGTTAGGTCTTGAGATAATTTAAAGAAAGGCTTTGTAGAAGTGTGGAAAAAGGAAAAAAAAATATACTAATCTAAAGGGGATTTTACAAAAAAAAAAAAAGGACCGATCTATTCTCATCAGGTATTGAACTAAAAATATCTTCAGAAAGGTTGTTGGCTAGATAAAAGTCATCAAGTATTAAAAAGAACAGAATACTGCAGTTAGAAAGGAAACATACAAGTCATTTGAATTATGATTACCCCTGGCATAATGTTAATTAATTATCAAATAAACATGTGTAACAGTTTGCTTTCTTTATATAAACATCAGCTTTCAAAGTGTATGCCCTTCTTCCTGTATTTTCAGCAAACCTTCCACTTTTAATACCAGCTTTTATCCTTTTTGAACTCAAGTTTGCTAAAGGTCACAACTCCCTATTATCAAATATAAATAGAACCTATATTACATTTTGTGCAGCAGAAAAGTAAGGGATCTAGCACTGCTGTGCTGTTAATTCTCTTGAGTTTCAAATGCCTGATTTTATATCCAGTTTAAGCACTGGCAGGTTGACTGCAAACTTCTGCTTTTCAACTAAACTTTTTGTTGTTTTTTGTTTTGTTTTTTTTCAAAAGAAGTGAAAAGCAAGTGACAGAGTAAGAACTTACTGACTCTTCTCAGACATCTGCAGGAACCGGCATGACAGAAATTCTGACTGAACCAACTGCAAGAAGCCAAAGGTTTGAACTCATGCAATGCACTAATGTAATTACGCATTAATATGTTAGGGGTTTTTTTCTGGTATAATAGTTTCATGTTAGTATTTTGATCCTCCTATGCTGTATATATAGTCCATAAGGTACATAAACGTACTGTCATTCTCTGGGTGGGTTTTAGGTGCTTAGGTAGCGCACAGTCAATTTGGTTTTATGTCTTAATATAATTACAAATAAATTATCCACACAAATTTGTTTTGACAAAACCAAGAAAACTATCAACCTACAGAAATACAATCACTTCAGGCAGAATTTAGTTCCTTATTCATATATATGCACATATAATTCTGTGACACGATAGAAACTTTTTACCTCAATAAATTTTATGTAGAGGATTTTATTCAAATATAACATTTATCAATGACTTACACAAGCCAAGTACGTATTTACTTCTTTTGTTTGCATAAGATCTCGGAGACAAAGTTTTGTAAATCTGTTTTCACAGAATCACAGAATTGTTGAGGCTGGAATAGACCTCCTACATCATCAAGTCCAGCCTATGACCCAACACCACAACACCTAGCTAGACCATGTCACTAAGTGCCACATCCAATCTTTCCTTAAACACCTCCAGAG
>VWZK01011057.1:0-72273 GCA_013396935.1 Baryphthengus martii
AATCACAATATTATATCTGCTTTGCAGCAATTTGAGTACTTTCCCACAAACAGTACCTTACACTTGGGAATGTATCCTTATCAGGATGTCCTGTGGTGTTCTCTTTAGGGGCAGGAAAGGTAACAAAGCTGGTACTATTTACTGCATCCACTCAGGTGCACATCCTTCCATTTTCTCAGCAGCTTGTTCAACAGCAATCCTATTAATGTCAGAGGAGGCAGGTTTGAAATTTGTATCAACCATCCTAATGGTGCTTGCAAGTTTATTGTGACAGTCTGAGAGAACATGCTCAAGAAAAATATTTTACTCAGATAATTTAAAAGCAAAATTTGACAGGATACTAGTAAAGTGCAGTGATTTTTACAACAAATACTAAAATCAATTCCTCCACTTCAGTACCGTTAGATTTTTGCCAAGCCACAAGTATAACTAGAAAGATGGCAGTGCAACAATAAGTCAAAATATGGAAAATCTCATTTATTGAAACTGAACTGCATGCACTACTTGATTGGGCAGCTGCATAAGAAGACTAAAGTAGAACAAGGACAAAAAGAGAAAAAAAGTCTTGATGTCTGTTCTTTCTATGGGTGATGGACAAAAGAGGACATCAGAAAATGGATCCACATAGCTTAGAAGCACAAGCATCAGCCTACCTCTTGATAACTGTTTTCACTTCATCTAGAAATGTACAGAACAGAATCTGAACAGCCAAAGGTATCTAAAAGCGTAACAAAAGCGCCCTCAAAAGCCATAAGCCATTTATCTGATTCTAACAGTGCCATATGCTGTTACACGTAGGATCTCAGTTCAAGTTCTCTGAGCACTTCCTAGTTCTTTTGTTGTAATGAAAATATTAGGAATTTAAGATGTGGAGGAGAAAAATCATTCTTAGCTAGTGCAGAAGTCTTCATTTCTTTGTTATATAGAAAGGAAATGAATAAATAACACTATGTAAGTATATCCCAAACATCTTCAAACATGGCATTTTTTTCAACTTTTGGTTAATTTTTTCCCTTTTGCAAACTTGGAAGGTAATTTTACTGTGCTTGTATTTAGTACATCACAAAACAGATCTGTTAAGATTGTACAAAAGTACTGTTTTCTTATATCAACTACTTATTGCAAGTCATAGGGAAGATAGAATTTGCAGCTGCTCATACATACAGCTAGCAGCTTCAGATTGAAAAACTGCTGACAGTCTCTGCACAACTAGCTCCCACTCAGGGATGCACACTGCCTCATCACCACCAAACGCTCAGCAGAGACATCTGTCTCACAGATGTCAGTGTGATGTCACACATTTCACCCAGGCAGTCATTGCAGGATGCCTGTCTCTAAAATAATCTAACACACTCTTGTTGTCCTAAATCGTAATAAAAATTAACTGTGTAACAAAAAAGTACTGTAGAAATGCTATGTAATTGAAATTAACTTTAAGCTGATTATTTTTAGCATATAGTTTTGCAATATATTTTTGCAGAAAAGACATTTTCATCTCTGTATTAAGTTCTGTTACTTTATATCAGTTGCATTTATATCTGTTCCCTGTAGAAAATATGCTGCTATGTAAAAAAATATCAATATTTAATAAAAATGTTCAGTAACTGTTGTAAAGTAACTTTGAACAAGATTACGATTTTGAAATAATTAACTTCTGGTAAAAGTTTTGTCTATTCCTTTAAAATTTATTTTAAAATGTAGAAAAGTTTCTTTGACAGGAGTCCAGATGAATCTTTACCACTTAGATTTTCTCTTTCAAAAGAGATTTGTAAGCAAGTTGGAAGCGGACATACTGCTCTCAGATAGTGTTGTTAAGTCAGAAGCTTTCTGGCTTCATCCCTTCCACATTAAGTATTTATCCCAGGAGTTTAGATCACCCATGGACAGGCAAAGTAGCTTAATCCTCAAGCCTCTGTTGCCACCCAATTCCATTGTCACAGACCAAATCTGAAGATGTCATTGTCTGAATCTTGTAGCTCTGAAAATCTGAACGTGGACTCAAGCCCAGTTACCGAAGACAATGGAGACAAACACATTAGATTTCCCATATACTAGACAAAGATAGAAATATTTTAAGAAAAAGAGGATAATTTAGCCTTCTTTAAGAGCTTTTTCCCCTCTTAGCTGAGCATCACTGAAGGTCTCAACTCTTCTGCCTTTGTCTTTTTTTCTCTTACCATCGGTAGCATGGAAACCTCTGCAACATTTAGGGTTAATGTCCAAATATTTTCATTGCATTCCTAACAGTAATTCTAAGTACTGATCATATATCAGTAACCAAAATACTTGAAATGAAAAAAACAAACGTTTGAAACTTGCAATTGCTTTGAACTAGCTTTATCCTGCTAGTTGTAAGAAGTGATGCCAAACGAAACAGGCAGACCCAGCTTATGAACACCTGGCTCCGAGGCTGGTGTCACCAGCAGAATTTTAGGGTTTTGAATTAGGGGATGGTCTACACGACACTAGGCCTGCTGGGACCTGGTGGGATTCCCCTTTCTCAATGAGGGAAAAGTATTTTTGCTTACGAGTTAGCAGAGCTGTTTGAAAGAGCGTTAATCTAGGTTTGAAGGGGGAAAGGGATAAATTCAGGCTTACTAGTGATAAACTATAGAAGGGCCTGATGATGTCTGAGAGGTGGTGTATAGTGTGCACCTTCACTCTGCTCCACAACATACTGAGTACACTGGAGGACACTGGACTTGTTCATACACTAATGCACACAGTATGTGGAATAAACAAGAAGAACTAGAAACTTTGGCTCAGTCCCAGACCTATGACAGCATTGACATAAGCGAGATTTAATGGGAAGAGTCCCGTGACTGGAGTGCTGTGATGGATGGTTATAAGGTCTTCGGGAGAAACAGGCAGGGCAGAAGAGGTGGAGAGGTAGCATACATAAAGGAGGGGCTGGACTGTATAGCATTTGCAGTTTGGCATGACGTGGTTGGGTGTCTCTGGATAAGGATTAAGGGAAACGCCAATAAAGTGCATAATCATCAACCATATGAAATTTAGTAAAAACACATGCCAGATTCTGTACCTGGGACAGTGTAATCCTGGATGTACTACACATGCAGTCACTTCCATGCCATTTCAGGTGGTGTTCTTCCTCCACTGACTCCACTTTCTCCTCCTGGGAAGTTGCTTTCTCCTTTGTTCCTCTCCCAGGAACTGCTTCTCTGTTGTCCCATGCAAAGAAGGACAGCCATCCACCTTCCTGCTCTTCTTTCCAAACGTATCTGGCATCAAAGGGGCTCAAAGCTCAGTGAATTGTCAGTCAGATGCTGGGGACCTTGGTTTTATAGGGCTCACCTGGAGCAAATGGCAGTCAGGAACCTTGTGACAGCAGGAGGCCGCTGTGATTGGTGACTGTGGCTGTGGCCGAACCATGTGGCCAGCTATGGCTAGTTTGGGAACTGAGGGTTCTGCGAATTGAAAGATGCCTTACTGTGGGAGAAGGAGAAGGGTTGGGGGGGGCTGAGGGCCCCTTTCCTGGGGATCACTCCCCCGTCCCATTTTGCTGCCTCTTGAGCACAGGGATCACCCTCCACCTCCCCTCATGAGCCCTGGACTCCAGTCCTCTCCTCATCCTGTGCTTGGACTATCCTGGATGAGATGGTGGCAACTATGTTCTAGGAGAGTCAGGGGTCTTCAGAGACCTCCCCCACCCCGTGTTGTCTCCCTCTAAGTGGAAGAGCCCCATGCGCTTGATAGGGGTTGTGAGGGGGCAAAGCATCCAGAGATCCTGCAGGCAGGAAAGAGAGGCCCAGCTGGCCTGTGCAGGGTCTGCCCATGCTCCATAAAAGAACTGCTGATCACCAAGTTGTGTGGGCCCCGCTTCCCCAGGCACGTTCCTGGAGCATGGAGAGGAGCCATCTCTTCTGGACAGAGCCCTGAGGAAGAGGGGAGGAGACGGCCTGGTGGGGATGGGTTTAGTCTGAGGTGCACCCTTCATCTGTTCACTAGTATGAAGGACAAAGCTTCTCACTGCTTTTGTCGTTTCTTGCTTATGCTTTCTGAGAAAAAGCTCTCCCACTTTATTGGAAGAATTGCAAGCACCTCCTGAACTGGAGCCTTGCAACAGGTTTACAGAAAGAAGCTCTTGCTTTCTTCAGCCAACTGCCAGAATATCGCTTGGAGGAACATGAAGGACAAGAGGCCATCTGGGGACATTCAGCATAGCTACACCAAGGACAAGTTGTGCCAGGACTGACATGAGTCTTGCTTTGAGGAGGTGACTGTTCAGGGGAACAAAGGAAGAGCAGTGGCTAGCATTTACTCTGAATTCAGCAAGGCCTGAGAACATACTCTGGAACAGCTCCCCAAGGAAGTGGTCATGGCTCCAAGACTGCCAGTGTTCAAGAAGCATTTGAATAATGCTCTAAGATATATGATTTAATTTTAAGGTTGCCCCATGTGGAGTCAGAAGTTGGACTCAACGATCCTTGTATGTCCCTTCTGACTCAGGATGTTCTATGATTCTACTCTACGATTCTATACCTCCTTTTTGCATTTCTGTTGCTCTTTTTGCTGCCCTTTTGATGACATTAAACATCAATTCAGGAACCCTGAGGAAGACTAAAATAATGAACAGATCTATCTGAGCTATAATACAAAACAAAAAGATTATATGCAATTCACCTTGAAAGTAGAAGCCATCATTATTCCTTTTCATGGCTATTTAAAAAGCTGCTGAAGTGATATTTTCACCTTTATACATTGTCCTAAAGAAAGCGCCATGGTTGAAAAATCATCAGAAATTCTATTTTCCACATCCATTGTGAAATTAAGAGAGCTTTTGCATTTTGAACTCTACCCACACACTGTAGCAGCAGTCCCCTGGATTGTTCTGAGTCTTAAATAGGTGTGCTTTGGAGAAAGTAGAAGGAAAAAAATCCTTCAATAGATCCCACGCTAATGACATACTAAACTTTTAAGAAGTTTTCTTTCCATATTTATTGAAGCCTGGCAGTTAATATTGTACTCATGTGTCCCAACGTATTCACAGTTTCCTACAGGAGATTTGGATATTTCTCTGCTTGGACAATTGTGGCTGTAATTATCTATTATCCCAGCAGCCTGAGCCTTTTTGTGAGCACATACTATTAGTTGATGGCAGTGCTCAAATGCTATCTGACATGGGCAAAGAACAATCTCTGGGCCTAGCTTTTCTTCGTATATGGTGGTATGTGAATCAATAATAGCTCTTCAGAACTCGAAAAGTCTAGCCCAGAGTGAGATTGGAGTAACGAGGGGAAAAATCAGGCTCTCCAGTTTGAAACTGTCTTATTAGAGAAACCAGTTGTTACTTAAAAGCAAACTTTTTTTCAACTTTACTTTTTCCTCATCTGTGGAAACTGTGGGTCTGCTGAGGGTGAACAGGGACAAATATAGTCATAATCTTAAGGGGGATTTCATGGACATTGTTGCATTACATAAGTGCAAAACATGTGCCACAATGGATGGTATCCTATTTACCCTGTCAGCAAGTCCCTGCTGGGAGGTCACTAGAAGTTCTTTGCATATTATGTCTTCATTTCTAAAATATTTCAGGTCAGATCTCAGTTAAACTGGCGCAAATATTTCAAAACTAAGGCAAGGCACAGCATACAGGAAGGCATGTCTCTATCTTTGCTCTGTGCGACTGCGCCCTTTGTGACCAAGCAGGCTGTTCCTTCAGGGAAGTCCTAGTGAAGGTAGGTGGGAAGAGGCACTTTCCACGTCTGGTGAGTGCTGTGCAGTAATGCACTTCCAGTCTCTTACTCTTACAGTCTGTTAAAGTCTGAAACTGTATGGCCATCCAGCTCCACAGGAGTCCACAGATCTGCTGTATTATCACCAGATGGGCAGTCTGGACATCTAACCTGTGATTCAGTTGTGTACACCGAAAATGTTTCCTGTTTGTCTAGCCCATCTACACTTAATCTTTAGGAAATACTTAAACGACACGCTTTGCTTACAGTGGTTGGTGAGTTTGGTCATGAACATGACACAGCCTGTATATGGTTTCCAGTAATACTGGGCAATGCTCCTCCTTAAATTATCAAGGTTCCTTCAAATCGTTAGTCACTTAGGAAGGACTGGCTAATAAGGCTGAAAGTAGCGTAGTCTGTCTCAGCCCTTCAGTCTTCCACTCTTTCGTAGGTCAGTCAATCCTGCCCTATGAAGAATGTTTCTTTGGAAATGAAGGCTTTTCTACAACACAGTGAATTAAATGCAAATTCAATAAAATACATTAGAGCTTATCTTTATGTCCAAGACTTAGTTAACATAAGCACATGTACACTTTTTAACCCTCTTACATTTTTCACTGCCAATGAATCACTAACCCTTTGGGACCTTTCCCCTGTATCCACTTCAGCACTACACAATTTAAAGTGCTTAAAATAATTTAGACAAATAGAGCCTGTACATATTTATGATATATTCTGTTCGGTTTAGAAATGTGGCATTTTGAAAATGCAGCAGAAACTTAAATTTCAGATTTGTAATGGTAGAATTGTTCTCCACATTTTGTGTTTTACATTAACTGAATTCATTACCAGATTTCTGAGTTTGGGCATTAAAAAGTTGCACATCAGAATGAAACCACAGTGATTGCGCAAGTATAGGTTTAATACCAGGAAAATAACGGGGAAACGTCTCATTGTTTCAATTGGTTTTGACCCCTTTTACTGATGCCAACTAAAATAAAACACAGTCATTAGAAGTGTAAATTAAATAGGATCCTATTGGAAAGTATTAAGGCACTATTTCCTCCCTCGCTTTCTGAAATCCAAAGCTATCTAAAGCACACTTGCTGTGTGCTTGATCCCACAATGAAACTGTACATTAAAGTGAATTGCAGGAGTCCATACAATTCTGTTTTCCACAGTGGTAATTCATTGAAGTCTGGAATTGAGTTGTTTAAAATATAAAACACCATGGCTCTGAATTAGCCTATGAGAAAGACAATTGTTGCAAGGATGATGAAATTAAAAGTTGACTTTGTATCTGAATTAAACTTAATAGCACATAAGGGTGACCATTCTTTCAGGACTAAAGGAAACAACTATGAAAATTTAAGAGAGATCAGAAGTGCAACGAATAGCACTAGGGGAAAGTTTCGTATATCTCTGCATAGACTAAGTAAATGCCACATTAGGTGATGGATGCGAAGCAGACATTTTTAGGACTCAGACAGGATCGCTTCTTTAAAAAATCAAAACATTCAAAGATGTTTGATCTCTCTCACTCTCTCCATGCTTTGCCTCCTCCCCAGTACACTTGAAAAGATATTATTTCTGAATCTCGCATTAAGCCTAAAATCTAGTATAAGAGGTTACTACCATCGAGACCATACTGTATTTGGATTCAGCTTCATTATATAATTTACCACCTCTCCTCATCTGAAAAATGTTCCATTTTGCCATTATTTAGCAATGATATTTAACAAAATCAACAAAACCAGAAAAACACTGATAAAAACCCAAGAGTTTCTGGTTGTATGAGGACTGTGTGGGAAACCTGTATAAGAAACTCAGAATGAATATAGGCCATCTGTAAAAAACACTTCTGCATCTCAAAAACCCAAACTAGAATAGAAGAAAATAGTTCAAAAACCTTTCTGAACACAGAAATCATGTGCAATTATAGAAAAAAAAAAATTAAAGCTTCAGACTTCATTAAGCTGTAATGAAAAAGGCCATAAAGTCAGAAACATTTTGTGAAGTAATTCTTCAGAGATACAAACATTTTCAGGGTAGTATTGGAAAGCAAAACTCTACCAGTCATTGAACATATCAGAAACCTAGAGAAGAGTGCAAAGAAGATAAAGCCAAAACAGAGTTGAATCTCCTATTTGTACAGAAATCTGCTACAGAAGTAAGGAAGAAAGGAAGCTCCCACACCACAACTTCCCTTCATGAAGATGAAGAATCTTAGCGTAATTTACTTTGGAAGAGGCCTCTGGAGACCTTCCAGTCTCAAACCCTGCTCAAAGCTGGGCCAGCTTAGAACAGGTTGACCACTCCTGTGCCCCTCTGTGCACTGTTCGAGTGTTAGATCACTCTCACTTTGAAATTTCATTTCCTAACATTCAATCGGCTTTTCCCAGGTTGTAATTTGTGTTTGTCATCTCACCCCGCACACCTTTCAGCAGAGTTCGTCTTCTCTCCCTGCTCCTCCAAGCCCATTTCTTCCCAGGCTGCAGGACATTAACCTGTAGTGGTTCCATACTGACACAAGGGACACCATGACTGGACTTGATGCCGTTGATAAACCATTTGAGACCAGCTGCCCAGCTATTTTTTTTCCACCAATTCATGGTCTACCTTTCCAGTCCATGTCTCACCAACTTGGAAGAAGACAGTATGTGAAATCATGCCTAAGGCCTTGCTGAAGTAAGCAACATCCGTTTCTTCCCCCTCATTTACAGAGCCCATTGCCTCGGCATAGAAAGTTATCACATTGGTCAGGCTCCAGTTTAGCCTTGGTATAAGGATAACTATCTTTTTCCAGTTGCCTTTTGTCAGTTAAGTTCCAGAAAGGTTTGTTCCACAGCCTTCCCAAGAACTGACATAAGTCTGATTGGCCTGTAGTTGCGAGATGCTCACCTTCTTACTGAGATATGGTGCATACTAACTCTTCCATAATGTGGATCTAATGGAAGATGAACAAAAGGTGACAGACACGACAGCTATATTTTAAAAGGAGGCTTTTGAAGTAACCCTTGAAGGATGCTGGTATCAGGAATTCTCATCTCCATACCAAAACATTATTATTATTAAAATACATATATTACACACATATTTATATGTATATATACTTCTACTATAGAAATATACTACAGAATGAAATTCACACATTTAAGGTCAAATATAATAGGAAAGAATCAAGTTATGTGTTTTTTTTACATAAAGTGCACGTTTGTCTCATTGATCCACCAAAGTTCCTTTAAATAAATTGCAAAGTATGATGGGAAAGGACAAAATTAATCATGTAATAAAGTTCAAAAGAGCTTTTGATGAAGTCCCTCACTGGGAACTGTTACAGGATGTTAGATGTGATGGAATGCAAAGGCATGCTTCACAGATTTAAAATTGGTCAAAAGACAGAAAACAAATGGTTTGAATAAACAATCAGCATCCACAATGGGTGGCGGCTACTAGGATAGCTCACAATTATTCTTGCTGACACCCATAGTGTTAAAAAGAATTCATAAACTCTCTAGAAAAGGTGACAAAATCTGCAGCTGACATAAAATCCTTCAAGACATTCAAAAGCAACTTTCACCCAGAGGTACTGCAGAACAGCCCACATTATGGAATGACTAGGTGGTAAACTGAAACTCATATTTTATATTGGGAAACACACGGCGAAATACAAAAGCACTAATCATACATATGCAATCAGAAAATCTAAGCTGCTGCCACTCAGGAAAGAGAGAGGGTGACTGTCATAAACTCCTTGAAATGCCAATATAATTGACAGCACCACTCCCCAGAAAAGTCGGGTATTGCTACCTGAATAAAGAGGTGGTGATCAAACAGAAAATATCTGCGTACCTTTGAATAAATCAGCAGTGTGCTGATCCAGCACACAACACCTTTTAACAGAGGAACTCACTGCTGCAGGAAATAGTGAAGACCAGCTCTATAAATAGATTCAGAAGACAATCAAATGCTCAAGGGCAGATCCACTGGGAGCGTTAAGTACCTTAACCCAGGGCACCTCCACCTTAAATCACAGCCTGCCAGTACCTTGAAAAGTGCACCAAGGGATGCACATGGACCAGGGACACATCTATAGGTGCCAGAGATAGAATATCAGCTCAAATGAATCTTTGCTCCAACCCAGGGCAGAACTTATGTTATGATTTTCTGAATAGTAAAATGTAAATCAGATTTATATTTCAGTATTCATTCCAGGTTTTATGTGTTAAATTTTTAGTGCAGCAAGTAAGAGAAATTAAAACACTGAATTTAACAACCAATCTTGACAGAAAAGAGATTTCAAGAGACTGGAGTGATAACTCCTTCAAACATAATTTGGGTAAGTGAGCTTAATACCTTTTGAATGTAGACGCTTCTGAAAGAGAAAACCATGGTCTGGACTAAATTCCTGATGGTTTATTTGCTATCCAAGTGAGGTAGGTGGCCTGGTATTGAAATGACAGGAAGTTGGTAGAGGCATCATCTCCCAGTATTCATAGAGCACTTCATCTTTTCCTCAGTTCTCACTAAGACAGCTTGTTGAACAATCAAAAGGCAGGTGAAACAATATGTAAAGAAAGCAATGGAAATGTCTTTTTTAGTCATTGCAATGCGTTATATTTACCCTCAATTTATGAAACACAAGAAAAAGTTTGTTAGGTGATAAAATCATAAATGAGAACAAATTATTGTGAACTAAAATAATCAGATTGGATATCTTCGCTCTAGTAGTACGCTAAAGATAGTGCCTTTCAGCTGTTCTTTAGCACAAATCTACTAGATGAGCGTAGCTATAAATTAGTATCTAACTTTCACTGAAGTGACCAGTTGATAAGATAAAATTCCCTGAATCCATTCATATAAGTGCCAAGAAAAAAAAGCTATCAAAAGCCAGCCCTCGAGGAACTGGAATTTTCTCCTAAACCTGGGCAGCACACTGGGAGCTTGGTCCCTTCATATCAGAGTTTGTGGCAAGCACTTCCATTTCAGTAATAAATAATGAGACTTGTGCCCTTTGGTATGAAAAAGGCTATCGGCGTATGATGAAATGCAGTCAAGCTAGAGCATCTTAAGTTATGATTTTTTAACATTTAAGGCACCTTAGCCATCTTTGTACGCACATTTGCAAAGAGAAAAACGTGCTAGCTTAAACTTCAGTAGAAGAGGTTTAATTCAAAGCAGCCCACCTTAGAAGTTTACAGGCACATTATCTTACTGCTATTCTAGGGTGTTCCTATGGCTAGCTATGGCTTCGTAACAACAGTTGCCCGTTTAAATGCTGAATAAATGGTATTCTGTCGTATACTCAAGGGGCAGCAGAACTTGGCTCCAGGATTCTCAACTTACTATACTAATTTTGTATTACAGAAAATTATTGCTGGTTATAAAACATGCCAAGTGCATAAACTAGACAGAATGACACAGGTTGGGAAATTCATACATACGCAACATTAAGAGAACAAGGTATCTATTAGTCATGGCCCAGCTGTTCAATTCAAGCAACCAGCTGAACAATGCAAATTGTTTCTGAAGGATCACTGATCTTGCTGGAAGAAATTCCTTTTCAAGACTCTGAGTTCCTCCTCAGAAAGTTAGGTACTCCCATTTGATACAACAGCTTTCATTTCAGAGTGGTACAGAACTGTCTTCCTCCAAAGGACTTGTAGAGCCAAGAGATACTTTACAAAAGCAAAAAGAATGCTGAAAATCCTGTCTCTGCTAGGAATCAAAGGGAAATTGTCATTAAGGCACTTTGGGTCAAATTACTCTAGACTCCAAAACAGTTTTTGTTTTATATGTACATTTTATGTAGCCAAAGAATTCTACACTGCTCTTTCACCTGTTTGACTGAAGATACTTGCCCTGAGACACTAAGGGTTACTGCTTTTATTACTATTATTTTTAACATAACTGTTGTTTTATTTCCTTAAACACAAAGCATCAAACAAAAGTATTCTTAGCCCCACTGAATTCTCTGAACAAGTAACAGATCGTATTTTAATTACATATGTCATTGTATGGGAAAATATTAATGTTTAAATGATCATTTTTAATGACCTTGAATCTGGAAAAAAATCAACGTTTAAAAAAAATTAAGATGCAGAATTTTAATGTTTCTCTGCAAACTGTTCAGCTCTCCATATTCATTTTATTTATAAATATCACTCTAGGAAAGTCTTCACATTCTTATTTCTTACAACAGATACATATCCAAATCATATCCTCCAGATGGTGAACATCTGTCATAGTTGTGCTGATTCATCTTAGGGGATACAGAGTGCTTGGCATTTCATATTGAGAATTATACTTTGCAATTCTTACTGGTGATGCTGTGATTAGCTGCTACAAGTCATGCAGTTGGGGAGTTTAAAGAGTCTCTCATTTCCAACTGTCTAATATTTTTACTTTCGATTCCAACAGTTACAAAAAGGGATAGTATCTCGAGGCATCTATATAAAAACCAGCCAGCTAATACGGCTAATAAGCACATTTCTAGGTCCTAATAATGTCAGACATTCTTCCTTTGTGCACCAGTTTCTTGCATGACAAAACAAAACTGATGCTTAGTTGAAACATTGCTAGACTATGGGAAAAATGAAGTTCTGTCCAAATTTTCAAAATCACAGGTGATATGTGAGCTGTGAAAAACCCTGATGGCGCTAAATGTTCGTTACGTGCTGTTTTTTCCACTCAGAGAGAAACTGAAGGAGCTTCTTAATTTATAGACAGAGAAAGAGACATCCTAACAAATACTTGCAACATCATTCAAGACCTAGAGTTACGTGCTGGTCATAGAAATTGTTCAAGAATTTTAATTCAGGGTCCTGATTTATTGTTATTCTGTGTATACATATTTGTGGAAAACTGTAAAGTACAGACAAATAATGCCTCTGACATAAGCAAGATGCCTGCAATTGTTACCCTGAGCCAGGGCTGAGAGGAAAAGCCTTGGAGATGAGTAGAAAAAAAAAAGACGATGCTTAAGTTGGCTTGTGATTTTTGCTCATTTCACTAAAAACTGAACAAAAACTTAAAAAAATCCTTCAAAAAAATTCTGATGAAATATACGCAATCTGTTCAATTTGGAATTCTAGGTGACTCAATTTAAAAAAAAAAAAAACAAACCACAGAAAATAATGCTGGTTATGGAGTTTAAAAGAGGCAGATACCTATCAAAGGCAGCTACTTTCTACCAAAAATCAAGAGTCACTATTCATCCCCTTGTTCCTCCTCATCTTTATAAAATGCCTAGGAAGCTCAGGAAAGGTGTTTTGTTTTTTTTCTTTCTTTCCTTGCTTCCTTGTTTTTCCCAGCAGTGCTTTTCTCATTAGACACTTCTTCCCTTAGGAAATCTTTGATGAACTCAGGAGTATTGCTGTTCACTGTGCAATCTGGAAGGCAAAAGCACAGATCATTCGGAGGCTTCTCAGCAATTTAGCCCTTTAGACAGTACCTTTTCTGGTAGATATATTCCATGTGCTCTGGCCAGAAACACAGTCCTTCTCAGTGAGGTTTCCGAAACTATTTTAACTGAAGACTTTAGCCAAATTCTGCAGCCTTAGAGCTGCAGACCTGCCATCTAACATTTCAATTAAGCCTGATAAGCAGTTTCCATACAGTAATCACAAATACTTCCATTATATATCCATTTTTACAGCGTATCCCAAATCCCCCTTCTACTAATGAAAGTCTCAGCTATATTTTAATCCAAAATTTACAACAATATCAAAGAAGTCAGAACCTGAAACCGTGCCACTGTATTAATTTGACTTTCTATTCTAAAGCATACTATGACTTAATTGTGCTTGCAGGATATTCACCGACATGATAATTCTGTGGAAGCCTATAGCAGTTCAGATGGACCTTCACTGAACTTCTTTGACTTGGATAGTGTGAGTGATGTGTAATCAACATACCTTCAAAGACCTCCAATAAAAGTACAAATTGACTTTTTATAATGCCACTGAAGTGATGTTGGAACTCCTTCTTTAAGAAATAGGTAAACAAAATCTAGAAACCTGCATTTATTTTTATACAAATTTTAAATATATCTGACTGAAGCCTGATTGAAATCAATGGGAATCATCCTACCTACTTCAGTTGCAACCCCACACAACCTTTTCCGTACTGCAACTAGTATTAGTACAACATGAAATACAGGCAAGTATAGGAAAGATCTATAAACATCTTTTTAAGGAGTTCTTTCACTTGCTGTCGTCTCATGATTGTGAAAATGGGACAAAAATAGCTCTGTGGTTATACTTTTCGTGAAGTCAGGGAAAAAAACAGTCTGTAACAATGGCAAGAAATTCACCTTGATACAAAGTGATCGCATTTTTAGCAGAGTGCCTTTTTCCCCCTGAAAGTAAATGCATGGAAAAAAGATCTTATACAGCTTCAGTCATGCAGAATTGCAGTACCAAGCCTGGTTTACAAAACCGATCATCAAAAGTGCCTCTTTTTAGGGAGAACAAAGACATCTATCTATATAAGGATTTTTGTCACATTGTACACCCACTGACAGAACAGTATTCTACACACCTAAACTTAAACCCTTGAGGTAAATGTCTACAACTAATCCAGCCAAGCTTAAGACAAAAAAGAGAACCAGCTTTGTTTGAGTAATGGCTCATTGGGCCTGTTTTAGAAGTCTGCTTCTAGGTAAGGCAAATCATAGCTTGGATTCTGTTAACTAAATGGTCACTGACTACAGAAAGAGTTCAGGGTGAATAGGTCCAATAGAGATAGGAACATTTACTCACAGGAGAGATAAATTTGTAGTGTATGATCATGACTGACTAGCAGTAGTTGGCCCTGGTGACTTGGGAGCTTTGTACTTTCTCATCCTCTAAAGACAGGACACAGGACCAGAATATGACTATACATCTATGGGCTTTTTTGAAAACACAGGTATAATAATTCATAAAACATTAGGGTTTTGGTGATTTTAGGGATTTATTTTGCCCTCCAGGGATTTCTTTGCATTTTCAGTTTCTCTGTTAGAAACACTATACTAAATTTCTCTTGAAGCCTTTCCATTTTTTATATGACACCATAGTTTCCACCATTTATAAGTTTTCATTGTTTGATAATGTAGCTCATTCAGTTTCAAAATGGTGCTTTAAATAGATTTTTTTTCCTAAATCACAAAAAAGATCACAAAATTTGTGAGTCTCCATCATTTCCTTGCATGTATGCACTTGCATAAAATCAAAAGAATTGGAAATTAAGGAGTTACAGATGCTTCCTATGTTTTGCATGAACAATAAGGGGGTACCAAAGGTGAATAAATGCCTTTTTGCTTATTAATTACAACAGTGACATTTTCATAATCACTTCAGACTGAGAACATAGCAGTTACAAACCCACTTATAAAGTAAGAAAAAACGACTAAGTTTTCAGGTCTCAGCCATATCACAGGACATTCACGCATGCAGGCTGATCTGCCTTTCCAACATCTAGCACAGAAAGACAGGTGTGCTGTTGGCCTACGTTTCTGCTGCTGACATCCCCAAAATGCCAGAAAGCTCAGATCTTACTATTTCCCTTTTGATTTTGACAGACACAGCATCTAGGAGGAGAATGTATACGCAGATGTAGCTGCATGCAGAAGTTGAGAATATTGGCTTAATATTGTCCCAGACTTCTCTGCACACTAACCCAGACAGCTTCTTCTACTGGTCACTCTTACCTGCTTGTATCCTCTACTGACAACAGGATATGTTTGCCCCAGTCTCCATCCAGCCCTGACTCTTGCCCAGGTACACATACTTTTCTCCTCAAGCCTGCCAAAGGCATTTTATCTTCTTTCCCTGACACCGTGGCTTTTCTCCAGTCATTCCCATTTTGCACCACATATTACTCATCTGGAACAAAATTACCATCTTCACATGTTTATATGTTTATAACATCTACATACACACTCCCCGAAAACTTCAGTGTAGTCCACTCGCTCCCTGCTGTCTCCTGACTCATCCTAACAAACTGTAGCCACCTATTCCCATCAGTTACTCAAACATTCTCTTAAAATCATGTATTTGAATTTTCCTGCCCCTCAGAGAGCCCTCAGCTACTTCCTATATATTAATTAGTACCTATCCACCCAGTCTGCATAATTCCTTATCCTTCCCTTGGTATTTTATTATATGCAGTGTATTCCACATTAGCATAGCATTAATCAATTCCAAATACGATGTTTGTATATTAGTATTTAGCTAAATTGTACATTCTCAGATACCTTACTTTAAAAGTTGTGGATTAACGGTTTAATGCACATACATAAGTAAGTCATGCCAATTCCCAGTGCCTTGACTCCAAGAGATCTCCTTCGTTGACTCACCTTCTTGCATATCCTTTCCCTAGAGCACTAACAAGGAGAATGATGACATGTCCTTTGCAACTGGGCCAAGACCTCCTACCTCAAAAGCTGCATACGGTCTAGGGGAAGATGTGGGGAAGCGGAAATTCAATCAGTTACAATTAGTAGAACTGGGCTGAGTTAACAGCACTTGATGAGACTCTTCAATTTGAGAAAGACGGGATGTAGCCTGAATCGGTACAAGACACCCGATTCACAGAAAGTTGACACTCTTCTTACTGGCAAATTTGAGTAAGCTTAAGATGGAGCTAGTAAAACCAGGTTATCATTTAGCTAGCCTATGCAGATCTCAGTTTTTCCAAACCATATGCGTACAGTGCAACAGCAAGCGTATGAAACAACTCCCATTAGAACAATATATAGTCTATGGAAGGAATTAACATCCTACTTGCTGACTGACTATAAGAAAAAACAGCAGTCAGAACTCTCAAACTTCGCTTTTTTTGGTGACTGCAGTTCCAGTAGGTGTAAAGAGGAACTATTTGAATTTAAATTGATTTATGAATGGGGGATTAGGTTCAGATTTTGCATCTGTAAAGAGGAGAGCAGGAATAGTGTGGCTCTACCAGAACTGTGCTGGATCACAGCTCTGTAAAATACAGTGGTTTCACTGACCAGGGACGGTATCCAAACTTCCTTTGGTCTGTAGCCTCACGGTACTCCTCATTCTAAAACAGCTCAATTTAGCTTTTAGTTACAGTAAGAGATTTGGAGCAACTCTGTTACTTATATTCTGTTACCATTGTAAAAGCAGAATTTTAACTACTTCCTTTACAGCAGAGTAAACCACAGATGTTTGTGTGTGATTATTTTTCCCCAGCCTAAATGTTATGTCTTCAATAAATTTAGGATTAAAGGGAGGATGAGTTGTGAGTTTTTCTGTTTATAAATAAACAAATTTATATTCTAAGATTTTAGCAAGCCCTAAACTGCAGAATAGTTAAATTTCCTTTAAAAGCATTGCACACGAGGAAATTGATTTCATTGGTATATATTAGATAATTAAAATCTTCTCGGGCTTCTGCTTTTCTTGGAGGGGTTGTGAGGGTGGAAAGAGGTTGGATTTCTTTTTTTAAAAAACTATTTTCCCTTCAGAGGGGAGGCTATATGAACAGCTTTCTGAATAGCAAAACAACTTTATCTAAATTTTCTCAAGTCAGGTGTGAAGCCTTCCGTATTAGAGAAGATTCCACCATCGCTGAAAGCAGGACTATTGTGCTGCTTACTGAGTTTTAGTGCATTGCTATTCTTTTACAGGACAGCCCTGAAAACTGCACACCTATCCTGAAGGCTGGCAGTTCACTTCAGAACCAAGTTCCAACAGGGAAATCAATAAATAGCTCTTTTACCCTAAACAATGGTTTTGGTTTGAAAAACATAGCAGGTTACAAATTAAAATGTTGCCGTCTCCTTGGCTTGATGGTGGTACCAATAATTTTCAAGCATTCTCTGCGTGTCGGGGGGTATGTGTGAGGTGGAGAGACGGAGAGACAGACAGACATGGAGAGAGACTGGAGGCTTCTTGATATAAAGACAATCTTATGCCTGAAATAGGTAAGCAGTGCGAAAAATACTAGAAATTCAATCTACCTTGCAAAACACAAATTATTTTAAATTACTGTTTTTCTATATTGTGATAATAGCCTGGCATTAGCAGGGTCAGCAGTCATTTCCAAAACTGACAACCTCACAACGTGTAAAGAGACTTTTTTCCCTACTGCTTAGTGTGTGTATGGATGAGTAGAGCAGCTGACAGTTGCATGTAAGCCCATATATTACTTTCAAGCAATTTTTCAGCCTTTCATCCCTAAATTAACTTACTCAGCAAAATAACCTCTCTCATGCCCTGGAACACGCAACTTTAAGTCCCATCCGTTGACACGAAGGTGGCAGAAATTCTCTCTTACAGTAATTTTCATGGATATGATCACTGATTAATCCTATCAGGTTATCAGTACACAAGCAGGCTTGTATTTTTCCCCCTCTTAATTTAGACAGTTCCTAACCTACAAGGACCACACCTCCCAGTCCTCTCAAATCCTGAGAAAAAAAGGGGAGCAATAACAAATTTAATACTAATAATTTAGCAATACAAGAAAATCTGCTTATGCTAGTAGCATCTCCTTTGACTAACAGTAATTTCATGCTGCAGCTACAGGCTTTGAGGAATTTCTCTCCAACTCATCATCTTCTAAAAACCTGAAAGCTGACTAAATTACTTTTTTTCCCAAGGAAGTGAAAGTTCAGACTTAGCATTAGAGTAAAACTAATCATGATGCCAGTAAAATAAGTAACAATACATTTAATAGGTAAAATACTAAAAGTCAAGAGCTTGCCTACTTTAAATAAACGCTGAAAGTTCACATTAGTACAGAAAATCTTCCCTACAAATTTTCACCCCCAGGTTATCCTCTCCTTCCCCATCTTCTCCTAATCCTTCTAACATGCACGACAAACTAGAGTCCTATATATTACACCATTTTTCTGACAGTCACTCTGTGAGAAACTGTTGTATGATTACAGGCTGTAATTTTCATTTTTACTCATTTGAGCGCAGGAAAAGTAGGGAATCCGATTTTGGCCTACAGCTTAAAGAAAATCTTTGAAGTGTTATTGGTGAAATGGTGTGCCTCAAATAATTTCTACAAATGTTGGTACTTTTCTTTAGTTACGTTTTAGCCTTATTTCTGTAGCACGTCATGTAACAAAAAAATGTTTCATCTTTACAGTAATAAACCAAATTACAGTTTTGTTACTGTAAAACAAATACATTATGCATTGAAGAAGAACCTATACATTCTGTCACGTGCATCAAAATAGACTAAGTTCACAGCTCGGTTATGGCTAAGCAATTATGTAAGAAACTATCCTTTTCGTGGCAGTTAATTACCACCACCCAGCTGAGATGCCATATCTGACTGCATGAGCACTCCCTATCATTTAAATATAGGGTAGGCCAAAAAGGCTACCTAAAATCACCACTGAAAGCAGTTTGAAGCTCTTGATTAAGGTTAATCTAATCAACTTCACAGTAACAGAGTCTCAAAGTGCTTAAAAAGACAGGACAGGTGGTCACTGGTAATTAGGTAAGGAAAAAATCATTAAGTGCTTACCTAACTGCAATAGCCTGATACATCCCACAATACACCATCATACCAACTCTACTGCAACATCTACATAAATGCTACTCGAAGACGGGCCTTCAGAAATACAGTCAGTTTCTGTCTCTAATATCCATGCATTAACGTAAAAGCCATGGAAATCTCTCCAAGCTAAGTTCTTGGACCATGCCTACACATCAGTGTAAATATGTTTTAAGATATTTCAAACAAGAAATCTGAAATACTGAAGGCACGCAACAAAACTGACATCTCAAAGACTGAGATCTTTAATAAGGACTACCCAGCTTCCTAACTTCAGCAGGAATCATCTATCTTATGCCAAATCTCTTTTCTACAGTGGCCATTTTGTGATGATGCCCCTAATGAGAAAGATCCAGGATTGAAAGCAGGGAGTAAGTTAAGCAGGTGTTTGGCAGCAAAACCAAATCAACATAGGCTATATTTATTAGCTTTTATTAATATGCAAAAAATCTCCTGAATTAACCAGCAAGCACGTCCTTGGTTCAGTTACTATGTAGTGCAGAAGAGAGTGCTACTTGAAGAACTTCCAGCTAGTCGCTTATGGAGCTAGTGTGCAGAACTGCATGTCTGAAACACAGCAAGTCTATACCTGATTTATCAGCCATGTACCTCGTAAATGCAGTCCTGAAACTAATGTGGCTGTACAGACTGTATGGAAATCTGTGCCATCTCTTCCCAGTGCGGTGATGCTCCACAGAGAGATCTACTTAATGGCTCAGCACCAGCTCATGTTGTTGATCATGTAACATGAGGTGACTATGCTGTGTAGATATACTGGGATATCTGGCCTACAAAAAGTATTTCTAGAAGTAAAAATGGAAATTAACAAATCCATTTGTTTAAAAAAGGAAAATCAACAACAGCAAAAAGCCTTACGAGAAAATAAAGTATGCAATGTAAATGGAAAACAGGCTACTTTTTTTCCAGGCTTTGTTTCCATTTCAGGTAGTTTCCTCACTGATGCAATTCTAGTGACTTACCACTCCATAAAGGGAAAAATAAGCTCTTGAGCAGATAGATGATCCTGAACAAAATTCTCATAGCTGAATAATGCTGAACTTTGAGGAGTTTAATTCCATAGTTACCTTCTGGCAACTCCTCTGGGGCTTTAAAATATTGGCTAGATTCCATTTCTACCTAACTCTCCTATTTTTCTAAGGAAAATACACAGATAAATAAAGATGTCAAGGGAGAAAAGGAACGCCACTCTGGGACATTTCTTAAAAGGAGAGTGCAGTGTCTGTGTAAATGAGAAAACAGTTGAAGGTGAGATTTGTGGAGGTAAACAAGAGACAGAAAAAGTGCGCTCAAAGACAAAACAGGAAAGGTATCTTGCTGGAAAAAATCATTAAGTTGTCTTTAATTTGCTCCAGGATATTAGGGGAAACAGGAAGACAGGGATTTTCTTTCCTATGTTAAATAATGGAAACGTACTACAACTAAGGTCTCATGGGAAGACATCCTTGAAGAAAGAATAAAGTAAGTTAAGAACATTTTGAGGTGAAATAGTATTCCTCTAACATTTCTAAGAGGCTAACTTGCCCATGTATACAGGAATTAACAGATGGCAGTGTTCAATAAACAATAGTACACTGAGTTTTCTTTCTTTTATCATGTGCAGCAGAGGGTACATATTACAAAATAGACTAGCTTTAAACAACTGTCCAGTTCCAAATTCATAACAAATAAACCATATATTTAAAAAAAAAAAAAAAAAGCTGTACTTTCCCAAGATCAAGTGAAAAACTAACTGAATCACAAGAAAACAGGTTTTTCACTTAGCTTTGTAACTCCCTTGTGGTAAAAGAGTATAACAGATAACACTTCCTTTTGCAGACAGACAAGGGAGGAACAAAGTTGGCCAACTTCAAAAAAAGGATTTTGGAGGAATTTCAGCAAAGTATGTAATAGTTAAAATTGTGAAAAGTCAGCTCCACTATTTATTTCTGTATGGAATATCACTCATAATGATTTATTTATATGTGGAGCATATGACCAGCCAGGGGAATAAACCAAGACTTGCAAATCCTAGATTAGCATGATAAGCATTGACACATCATCTAGAAATGAAGCCTAACTCTCCTCACACTACTGCACGTGCCTTTTTCCATTTTCATCTTCTCCAGTACCAAATGGGGCAAATGCTAACATTACCCTGTTTCTGCCAGTTAAAGGCAGATCTGTAAGACACAAAACTGAAATAAAACACAGAAATTAATTTCAAAGCTCAAGACATCTCAAATCAATACTAAAGCAACTCCATGTAAGCACAGGACTATAGAAGTTCATGCTATTGGCATCATCAGGTACCTACAGCAATATTCATCACCCACCATCTGACTTCTGATTTTAGAAGATAGCTGCTTTATTCCTTCTTACCACACAACTCTGTCATGGCCTCTCCTTTGCATTGTACTTCATCTTTATCAGGAAGTCATTCCCATCTGTGCTATTTAAAGAAATTATTTTCTCAGTAGTGGTCTGACATCGCTGCGATAAGGTCCCCTAATGAACACTGTGACCACATTAATGTTACACCCTGTGCCTAAAGTCTTAACTTTCCTTGAAGTTTTATTTGTTCAAGACTCAAGGCCAAGAGTTTGTTTCCCTAAGTTAGCATTGCAGGTTCCCCAGAGAGGTTGTGGAGTCTCCTTCTCTGGAGACTTTCAAGACCCGTCTGGATGCGTTCCTGGGTGACCTGCCCTAGATTCTTTGACGCTGCTCTGGCAGGTGGGTTGGACTTGATGATCTCCAGAGGTCCCTTCAAACCCCTACCATTCTGTGATTCTGAGTCCAACACACAGGAGGGAACTGAAGAGCTGTGCCTCATCATGTTATGTTCAGACACAGAGCTTCTCCCATTGCGCTTCTATTTAGACTTACATGCATCCTGTAGATATAGCACCTATTATTTTCTAGTTAGTGAAAGAAGTGCCTCCAAGGTCAGGTTCTTCCCAGGATTTCCAGACATGCAGGTTCACTGATCCTGCTTTAATTTCTCCTTTAAAGTATAGAGGAAAACGGTGGCAGCAAATTTGTCCCATTTGTGTTTCCAGGCTTTGGGCATGTGTGGCTATACAACACCATGATGCAGCTTGAATTTTCCTTTATATTCTGAAGGACTTCTTCACTTTTGTGTATGCCTTCAGTTCCTCCTTTCATTATGATTTTAATCTAATAAAAGATTCTTCCTTCGGTAATTGCAAGAGTACAAACTAGACATGGGGAAAAAAAAACTCTAAGAAAAACTCTTCTGTACACAAAAGATAAGATATGATTCAACAGAAACTATTCTAGTCCAGTCTGTTCAAATGGAGTCAGTGTTTCTGATGTTGCAGGCTCCCAGGTTTTCAAGTTCGGGTTTTTTCTGTTGTTTTGGATTTTGTTTTGGGTTTTTTTGAGGGGTGGGGTTAGGAAGGGGGAAGTGGGCTTGGCAGGGAGGGAAGCTTCATTGTAACATTCCTTAAAATGAATATTCATATTACAGTAAGTATAACAGCCTGTCTAAAATGAGTTGTTCCAGTCATTCTCAGCCCATCTTCTTCCAACCTTGGACACAGAGAACAATATCTATTTCCTTGATGTTTCACATTTTGTACACAGAGAAATGTCTGCAAGTTTATACACTGTATTTTTACATACATCCTTCAACGACTTGCATATTATGTAAAATCCTTTTCCTATTTTAAACGTACATATTAGCTTATAGGAGAACTTCAAGATGGTCTTGAAAACCTGAGTCACTGATAAAGTTTGGGCTACATCTTGTACTATCTTCCCTAATCTCACCTGAAAACTCAGGGACCTTTTTTTTTTCTTCCTTTTTTTTTTTTTTTGCACCCAAGCAAAATGACTCAAAATAACTGCAAAATAAAGTAGGAAAAATAATATATATGAAACCTAAAATCATATCATTTGATAAATGTATATGTATGCTAGTTTTCCTGAGTGATATTTCATTGTACAAAAGACTTTCATACAATAAAATGAGGCTTTTGTGTGGTAAATAGCATCTGGAATAAAATGTGAATGAAGATTTTGGTGGTTTCTTTTCTGTTCCTCCATTCCACAGGTCATCTCTCCATCTTCTCCTTCTATCTGTATTCATGTGTGAACATGAGCTATTTACAGTCAAAAGGAAAGAGTATGCCTTTCAAATTTCAGCAGGTTGTCATTCTTTCAACACATTCCAGAACACACTGCAATTTAATAAAGCACAGTGAATCTTGACCTGGCACACTTATCTCAGCCTTATTCATTGCCTCTGAGAAAAAAAAATAAATATTCTTGCCATCACTTTGCCTTTTGGTATTAATTTTTCTCTCTCCCCACCCTTTGTGTCCCACTGCATCCCATCTGTTTCAGCTTCTTGGGATGGTGGAACCAGGATCCCAATTAGAGTTTTTTATTGTTGTTATTATTATTGTTGTATCCAGAGCCTCTGATGGCAACAGATACATCTCTGGGAGCTTTGAATCAGAACAAGGTCCTGCTGACACGATGGCACCTTTTCTGAAAACTTGTATGTTGTGCCTGTTAAACGTGGTCTCCGGTCCCTTTCCTGTCACAGAATCATTAAGGTTGGAAAAGACCTCTAAGATCATCAAGTCCAACCGTCTACCCAACATTATCATGACCACTAAACCATGTTCTGAAGTGCCACATCTACATGTGTTTTGAACACCTCCAGGGATGATGAATCCACTACCTCCCTGGGCAACCTGTTCCAATGCCTCACCACACTTTCAGTACAGAAATTTTTCCTAATGTCTAATCTAAATTCTTCCAACAACAGTCTTGCCTCAGTTCCCTTTCTTGTGACCGTCCTCCTAATATGAAGGTCGCAGAATCTTACAAAGGATTTTGAAATAGTTGAAGTTAAAATTCACTAGACTTTTGAGTGAGAATAGTGCTCAGATCCTCAGAGTCGATCCAGAAGTACACATAGGAGACTGCTTTAATTCCCTCCTGGCTGCACGGAGTAACTGCTGTGCAGTGGGGTTAACTGAAGTCTAAAAACTTAGTAGCTAATATGGTGCCTGCACCTTATTAGGAAGTACTTTTGATAACTCTAAGTCACCAGAACCCCCAGGAGAAAGAGTATCAATGACAGGCATATCACAATAATTTCTTTTCCTTTCAGCTGTAAGTAAAAGCCAAGACATTCAAAGTGATCACAATGAATCTATTCACTGTGGATATGCAATTATTTTTGATGGCTTTCTAATTTTCTAAGTTTTTTAGACTTTATTAACTGAACTTGCAGACTATAAAAATAATGCAGCCACACACTGGAGAGTGTATTGGAAGTCACAGATCACAGCAATACCTCGGACTTTATGTATACAAAGTTTTTGCCTCTCTTTTACTAGATAAATCACACATGGGACAGATGGGTTTGCATTTTCTATTTGTTTTGTTACAGAGTTTACACATTTCTTTTTCCCATTACCTATTGATTGCGATATAACAAACTTTCACAATTTTTATTTCTATAAAGATTTTCTGCTAAAATGGTGTGGATAGGGGGAGAGAAAAAAATAAACCTAGTTCTAGGTCCTCAGTTAACATAAACAGATACATATCTGTATCTAAATCACCCATGGCAAATTTAGGTTATTTATAATAGGTGATTTTGCTCTATAATACACGACACTTTTATTTAAAGTGAGTAGGTACTCTCTAAAATAGTAAAAACCTATTAAGATCATGTCTATGCAGCATTTAGAGTAGCTCTATATTAACTTGCATAAGCACGAAATCTTTCTGCTTAGTGACGGTTGTTTAAATTATTAATATATACATATAGCCATAACTAAATTGCCACATAATTTGTTCTAAGATAAATTAAACACACTGAGACAAATCTTGGCCTTGCTAGAGTCAGTGGAAGTTTCTTCACAGACTTTTATAGGCCAGAACTTGACCTTCAGTCAAGGATGATGATGTCTCAGTACATCTGGATTTACAGTAGTAATATAAAGAAAATAAAGCAAATTGATACTTATGTTTTATGACCCATTCCATAGTTATCCCTCTAAAAGAAATTCGTATGTATATGCCACATGAAAAATTAACTGATTACTGATCTACAACATTTACTGTGCTTTGAAGAAAGCTAATTAGTTTTAGATATATTAACCTGTGCTAGAAGGTTAAATTGTTGCCAATGTGTTTTAGAGTTATTGCATTTTATTCATATTCATCACAGGGAACTAGAACAGAAAAAATATGCTTTCAGTCAAGCCAGTGCATTATAATTATTTCCCGATTGACAAGATGCCTGATTACAATTTATACTGTATCTTGTGAGTTTATGAAAGATCCTTTAAAAGTTATTTTTTTACCTTCCAGCATGTAAGGTGATGCTAACCCTACTTTACAGGTTTCTTCTATCAGTGAAATCCTAATTGGTTTAGGAATCTCCTTTTGTCATTTAACAGTGCAGGTTTTTTGGTTGGCAGGTTGTTTTTTTCTTCCTGATGTTTTGGGATTTGGCTTTTATTTTCTCCAGAAACCCACTAGTACTAGTTACCTAATACATTCTTTCAGAATTTAAGAATTACTTACATTTGTAGATAAGGCAAAAGTTCTTGATCTATTCAATTCCAGTCTTTTGATTTAAATGCCAAAACTGACTGTTAAAATATCATTTAGAACAACATGTAATAAATAAGGAAAGAACATCCAGACAACCATACCAAAGAAACAGCAACAAAGTAGTTGAAAACAACTGAAACAGGAAAATCAAACCTTCATTTCTGTTCCTCAAGTGTCTTTTTATGTTCTCTTCTATTTCCATTTGATATGGATAAATAATTGTGCATATATTCACAGTCACTTCAGTGAGTTTGTGGTTTTACCCTCAGGCTCCAGTCCAGAAAAATATTCAAGTTATTTGAGTCTCAACAAAATCAATGGACTCACATATCTAAATACCATATGTTTAAGCTTCTGCCTGGATCAAGCACATGGTTTATACCTATCTAGAAGTTGTAAATAGGTATCCAGAAAGCAGGTAAAAATGTCAACAGTTGGAGCTGTCCTGCTTTCTTCTCATTAAGACATGACTCTTAAATGCAAATAAAATCTTGGTACATTCAGTCATCCATCTCAGAAATTTCCATACCTAGATACTGGCCTCAATTTACTCTGCTATCACAGTATACCCATACGATGGCAATAAATCAAAATGAAACCCATCAAAGGGTTTTTTCCCCCATTTCAATTCCTTGATTTCTAAGCAAAAGAAGAGGGATATACAAAAGGAAGAATAACAGTAGAGACATCACTTTCCAAGAGTCCCTCGGTCCCCAATTTCCCTGGGGCGCACCACGGCACATTGCAGAAGACAGTGCAGATGCAAACATGTATGTCTTGTTCTGTCCAGCTCTCAGAATGACTTAGTTTCCTAAGTGTGGGCATTCTGCACCCTGCAAGGGAGACTTAATTTTAGCATGACCTTTCACCCTCCTCTCAAAGAGGCACGTGTTCCCACAAAGTCTGCCCTTGCTACCAACCACTGAAACTATTTCTTTCCACATGTGCAGCGCAACGTTTTGACTCTGTAAAGGGGCCCTAAGTCAGTCAGAACTGTGAAGTAAGCCTACCTAGATCTTCTTTTTATAGTCATTTCCTCACAGATAACAAAAAAATCCAGATTTTATTAGAATGTATGTAATTTATTTTATTAGAATGTAAACCATAATACTGGCACACTTAGGTTTTAAATAGAGAGACTTCATAATAACATGGTGAAAGAGTATCCTCTAAGCTTTGCTTCAGTAAAATTTGTGATTTCCTGAAGAGCAATGTTGCTTATTTTCTGGGGAGCAGCCAGGAATGTTGTAGGCAGAAATACTCCCAAGAAACAGACGGTGTCACAAAAGAAGCAAGTAGAAAAAATACAGAGGAGAATCCTTGCACAGAGGGAGGAGCATGAAGTCAGACATCAGAAGCTGAGGGATGAGGAGCTCCCTAGGAGGCAGAGGTTACTGTGCAATCTCTTTCCCACCAGACATTTCAGGACAATGTGGTCACTTTTCTCTTCAAGTTATATAATAGTGAACGTACAGAGAAAAATAAATATTACCCATCATAGGCTCCCTGGAAAGGTAAGAACCATACACATTAGGCACGTTTCTTCTTAAGGCTGGGACAAAGAGACAAGTTCCCTCATAATTTATCTCTGGCAGCAAGGGGTGAATATAGTATAGGCTCAGAACTAGGAAAAGAGGTGCTACGTACCCCAGCAACGGGAAGATAACCAGATTAGGATACTGAGAGACAACAACCTATGTGGAGATTGTGAGGATACTGGTTGGAAATAGTTGAGATTGTCATAATAGACAAGATGATGAAAATATTATATAAGGAAGCTGTATGCAGAACAGATGCGTATTTGGTGTGGGAACAGGACACTGTTCCCACCAGCAAGCAACAAATAAGAGGTGGGGATGGAGAAAGATTTTTTTGTTAAAAAGCATTTCCCAAAGAACAGAGAGTACAACTGGAGAATCTCAACTCACAGCATTGTTACTGTACTGTTTTTTTTCATTGAAAAGACTGGAAAATAAAGAACAAGACAGATGTAAAGTCATACATTAAAGATATGCTACAGTTGCCTAACCAAACATCCAGAAAAGGGAAGGTCAGATAAACTGTGGCCTATATACAGCTTTAGCTCCGTTCCCTTAACATCTTACAAGTCCATTCAAAAGGAGATGAACGTGTTAATGAATTCACTGTGTGTATAAAACACAGTTTGAAAAATTGGAAAAAGTGGGTAAGACATTATAGTTATATGTCACAATTTCCTTCAAAAGCAAAATCGCTTTTTTAGAAGGAAATACAAATCCAGTACTTTGTCAGGAAAGCATTAGTACAAATATTTTTATTATTCCTGTACTAGAACCAGCAACTAAAGTGAAAGGAAGAAAGTATTATGGTCTGTAAGGAGAGTCCTCATGAAACAATGCAGTTTAAATCAAATTAAGTTTAGATTTGAGCTTACTGATAAAATCCAAAATTAATTAAAAGGAAGATCAAAATCAGAATTTCAAACAGCAATAACTGTGACACACATGGCATACTGATAATGTAAGTATCTTTAAAATAGTTTGTATAAATCATTCAGATTTGAATTTTAAGAGTATTCAGAGATCTTACCTGAGTCCAGAAACTTCTTGTGCCAAGCACTTGAGATAAAACTCAAGTTTGCTTAAAAATATATACACTAAATAAACTGCACATTTTTTTGAAAAGCTGTAGCATTTTATATTTGTTAAAGAAAAAGCTTACTTCTCTTTAACAAAAAAACCCCAATAAAATTCAAACAAACATTTTGTAAGAAAGTGTCAGTGCTCATTCACAAAATGCAGAACAAGTCCCCCCATTAAAACTCTCTCCAAAACCCCAGAAACATCAAAAGCCTTGTTGTGACTCACCATGCTTATTTTTCAAACAGAAAATTTAATCAGAAAGTTCTGTAGTTTTGTACCGTACATGAGCTCAAAGGAAATCCTTCTCATACAAAAAAGCTACATAGTCAAGAACTGCCTTGACAGTTACCTTTAACACACACACACACACACACACGCATGCACGCACCCACCCCTCTTTTTTTTTTTTTTTTCCTTCCACTGCCCTGCCATCTGTATGCCTGAACTATTGAAGGGTTTTCCATGGGACAAACTAAAACAGCGTAACAGCTTTCTGTCTATAGAAGAATCAAGAAATAGGGCATGCAACTTTTAAACTTACACACACACTAACATTATTCAATTTTTCATAGCTGGACAGTTTTGAAACATATTTGGCTTCACATTATAGGCTATAAGGAAAAAACTATAAATTTCCCCTTATCCCTGTATAAAATTACACTTACTGCTTCTCTATGACTTTATGTAGGACATAACTTATAATTTGTGAGAATGGGAACTTGAAAAGGCAACAATTTCCCTCAAAATTGTAAGGCTTTATTGTTAACAGTCAATAAAAAGAGCTGGGCAAGCTCAACATAAAAATACATCTTTTTATAAACTTGTGCCTAATTTCAAAAAAAGTAGTAAGCTGAAAAAAACCAACAGAACAAGAAATATAAATATCCTCTAAAGCACCTTAACTTGTTACTGAAAGGAAAAGCCAAGACTCCACTTCCCCACATCCAACAGCTCTTCTCCATCATGTGTGCACGCACCAACACATCCTCAGAGGTGCAAACTCTCTGTCCTGTGCAGCACCACAGCAAGGGACCTGCCAAAGGTGTCTTTTGGAGGACCAGGGCCTTTCTTAAGGCAAGTTTAGAGGGTCCCAATGAGCTGGTATTGGCATTCAAACTCCAGGGGCTGTAGAGACACAGGGAATACAACCAGTGCAATCAGGGAAAACATTATGTCCTAAGAAGGAGCAATAAATTTGAACTGTCCAGGTCTGACAGCACTAGCACTAGAAGTGCTGATAGCCAGTGACTCCATAGTAAAACTAAAAATATAACTGAAGGAAGAGTGACAAATTTAAGATGACATGAGATGGAAAAAGGATGATGTGCAATGAGATTGCTCTCTTTTTCCCCACTTTAATCACTCGAGAAGATCAAGAAGGGAAAAGGAAAAAAAAAAACCCAAACACTTCCTAAGAGCTGTAAGATGTTTTCATAAGGATCTATCACTTGCTAGAAGGAAAATCGGTAGTGTTGTGCCCCTTCCCATTTGGAGCTCAATTTAAATGCATTCAAATTACAAGCCTTGCTTGAAATGCAGCAAAGATCTATAGGATTATTATTGTCCTACACCACGACATTGCAAAATACGCCAGTACCTCCTAAGCAGGCCTACCTATTCCATTTTGAGGTTGTATTTAATTTACTGCCCCTTATCAGCCACAAATGTCATTTGTCACCATAGTTCCTGAGGTTCCTGCCTTCCACTGAGATTGTGCCACTTTCCCACAGTCTGCATTTTCAAGAGATGAATCTAATTTTCTTGTTTTCCTGCCAATCTTTCTAATCTCCCCAAATCCTTATTATTATGTTTTCTCCTCAGCGATATATTCAATGGCTCTTTATTTAGCATCATTTAAGGATTCCATTCAAAATCTTCTGTCTTTTCCTGATCATTCAAAAAGATATTAAATAAGACATTAATATGAGATTTTGTAAAGCTTAGATGTCCTTTCCAACAGCCTTTCTGTTGCCTCTGTCTTTTGTTTACAGTATGCAAATATGAGAACATTTTTCATAGTTATGCCAAGGTCATTTGAAATAGAAATACCAGCACAAACAGTAATGTCTATGGAAAAAAAATAAAGTTACGTTTTGTAAAATATGTCAAGAAAAAAATATCAAGGTATTTCCTCTTTAATTAAAAAAACTGCCACTCATAAAAAAAAAAAAAAAATAAAAAAAAAGCTCTAAAAGCAGTAGACCTCCACCAAAAGCTTATTAAGGACAATTTAGGTTTTGTGAAACTATATTAACTTTTTGCTCTAGGGTCTTTTTACCCCAGAGAAGAGTATCTATTTCTGTTTTCCTTTTTGTTCCATTATTTTCTTAAGGAAGGAAAGGAAAATATTGATCATACATCTCAGTAATCTTAGTATAGTTTTTTTTTATTTGAATATCCTAGTATTTCCCTTTTTTAACTTTTGTTTAATCTTGTAAGGTCTGTTATAGAATTCTGATTCTCTATTACTTCCTGAATATGCTTCACAGTAATTGTGCATGCTTATCATCTGGTTTCCTCAGTATCATAAAATCTATGTCATCCAGATGTGCTCATTTGAGAATGTTCAAATTTTCAACATCTTCAGGACTTTTTCAATCTGTTATTAACCAGTATTTTAAAACAGGTCTTCATATTTTATCCTAGCCATCTAAAACTGCTTTGACTTCTTTCCTTGGCAGTAAAGAAGGCTTATAAAAAAAAAAAAAAAGTATTTTTAAAAAAAATCAGTCTCAGACATTTTAGGGTCAGCTCTACTGACTCCTCAGTCACCAAACCATTTCTGAATCAGTGCCCATTATGAAAACTGAGACAGTCTTATCTGATTTGTATTTTTAATGTTGTAACTGACTGAATATATTTAAACCATTTTAAAGTGCAGTATTTTCCTTTATTTATCTCACAATATTAAAACATTCTTTTTGTCCCCCATCACCGCAAGGAAGAAAATTGAGAGGAGGGTTTTAAGCCAAATTAATAAAAAAATCTGTATCATAGCCCCTGATAAAACTGTAGCTGGTGTAACAGAGTAAATACATGCTTAAGGTTTCATTTTCTTAGAAAACCTGTAGTCACTATCCCAGAAATGATGCTGCAACTTTACCCTACATAAGCCAAATCTACATTATATACTAGTCCACTAGGATTTTTTCAGGTTTGGAGTTATCACTCATTTATTGTTGTTTTGCTCTTCGCAGATGGTGTCTGTGAGGATTACCACTCGTATCTCTGCTTGTTAGATTACTGAAATGTACCGATGTCAGGATTTTTCCCCATTTATATCACACTTCAATGATAGTCCTAAATGCTGCCCTCTGCAATACATCTCAGATATAACTGACAGTGTAAGGACAAAGCAGTGGTCCTGGGACTGCATGGGACTGCCTATTTAATGCAGTAGGTAAAAATAGCAATTATTGTGAACTACACACACAAATTCCACAAAAAAAAAAAAAAAAATCACATTGAGATTTTGGGGTTGGTTGGTTGGGGTTTTTTTAAACTTTTTACGCAATCAGTAGCTTAGGAAAGACAAATGAACTAAACCCAAAAGCAAAATCCCCCCAAGCCCATCTGTTTTCAATATGAGGTTTGAATATTTATACATACACTTTGCTTCTGAATGTCAGTTTTTGGCTCAAAGTGATTTTTTTAAAGCCAGGCTGTAAAAATGCATTCAAGCAGAGAAATGCTGGAGAACCTTCTCTCCAGCCCCATATCATCCCAGACATTGTAAGGAAATGTCAACTGAAGCACGAATCACTGCTGTCTCAAATTTGGTGATAAAGCTGTTAGTAAAGCATTCACCCAGCCATGATCATAGCACTCCTGACTTTTACCTTTCAATCTTACCCTTCTGTGGTTTTTTAAAAATTATTTTGAATAATAATAGCAGTCTTCCATTTACTTCTTTCAGGGTTGTGAATACTGATTCAAAACAGAGAGCAACTGCTCTTGATTACAATGAGAAGGGAAGGGAGAGATGGATGAGTATTTCTGGTGTAGCGACTGAGTACTAGGCACATAGTGTCACCTAGAGGCCAAAGAGCTCTTTATAATAAGCTTTACAGTGAGGGGCTGTGGTTATTAAAGTGGGGGGAAAAAAACCAACACTTATGTCTCCTTCATTGGTCACATAAATTAGCTCCACAACCATCTTGAGCTGAAGAGCCACTGTGAACATCAGCATGGACACCTACAGATGAGTGCAGAAGGGTTTCACTACAAGGTGCATGTACGTGAATGGACTGGGTGTCACCGAGTTTCTAGGGATAACTCCAGCCTCATGAGCTCTTTTCTACTTATGTTTCCAAGAAAAGTTCTAAGCATAGGGAAAAGCGACTGTTTGTGTCCAAGAATCGGCAAAGATGATTTAATTTGAATACAATTGTACTTGGACTAGGATGGGTATCACTACAGTTTAAACTGTAAATTCATGTCACTTTTTCAGTTTTTCTAGGAACATTATATAAACCCAGCTTTCAGTAAATAAGACATTGTATATAGAGGAAGAAATACTTCATTATTATTATATTTGATGCAAGAGGAAAAACACATTTTTGAAAACAGCTGCCAGATAGAAGAATCTAACTAACCAAATGAGAACATGAAATATTTGTGCCAGGTCCAATATTAATTCATGACATCCTATAGAAAAAGTTGAGATTTCACTCTACATGTAAGATGGTATCTTTCATATGTGTGTGCATGTCCTATTCTACTGTTTCCAGCAGACTGTTTTCTACCTGAATAGATAAAAATAGCACAACCTATCTGACAACTGATTCAGAGTGAGATGCAGCTCTCAATGCAAACCAAGTCTAAATAGATTAGTATATCACAAAGATAAAAATGCACACAGAAGGTTTACAGGCTTTATACAGTCTGGTTTCTGCTGAAAAAAACCAAAACAAAATAGACACAAAAAATCCTAAACAAACAAAACCAACCAACCTATAGTTGGAGGAATGCTGTAAAAAGGTCTGCAGGCTGCCATTTCAGAAGTAGTACAGGTAGTACAGGCTCCATCACACCTGGTCAAGAGAGAGTAAAACTGGTAGAACACTGCACTGAATCAGAAAAATCTCTTAATACTTCAGCAGGAAGAGAGGGAAATGAGTCAAGCACATTTTTATTCCTTCTGAGTACTGAATGATCATAGCTGCCTCTACCCTAAGGATGTGGTTCACCTGTAATGAATGAATCAAGCTCGGGACAATCTTTTTTCCAGGAACATTGGGATCCAGTCCACATTTATGAGAAATGGCATCTAGGGACAAAACATTACAGTTAATCTGGCAATTTAGGAGCCTGTGAGAACTAAGGCTTTCTATCTTCTCAATAACATCAATGTAACTCCTTTTACCTTAGTTAAAACATAGTCCAGTTTCTCCTCCAGTCTAAAATTAGTATTACCAACCCTATACCTTCTTAAAACTTGGATGAAATCTATTAATATATGCTTTTTTTGCCCCTAAGAGCATCTGCAATAGTGGAAAGTAAGTGGCAATTAAAGCCTAAGCATGTATCGTTCCATAATATTTTTTTCTACCTGCTATTCAAACCAAGTAAAAAGAAGAAAAGAAGTGGGAGAAAAAGAAATTGCAAGTCATTTATCTTCCATTTCCTCCTCTATTTAGAGTGCACTAAACACAAATGTCTGCAAGAATTCTCTGTGCTAGAAGAGGAAAAGACCTGCTTGACTGTTATTTCTTTAGTTCAACAATGAGGTCCACTGTTAATATAAACATTAGAAATATTGAACATACACCATTTATTTATGCTTAAAAACAACAATTGCTGCTGTACTAGAAGAATAATCGGAATCCTAAAAACAGAATGAATAACAGTTACTGGAAAGAACATGAATGTATACTGCAACTTAATGCATGAAAACATGAGAAAAATCAGTACATTAGTCTTGCCCACCACACCCAAGAGGACAAAATACTTTATATTATATAAAGTATTAAATTTTAAGAAATAAACTGCTAAATAGAATTATTTATACATGTAGAGACTGTACAGCCAGCATTTCACTGGAAACCCAGACCTCTAAGGGACTTGCACTTGACAATACAGACATAGATGATAGTTTAGTGGAGCTGTGCCTTGTGTTCAGCACACAAAAGACGGTGAAAAGATGGTTGCTAAAGCAGTCTGAAAACCTACAATTTAATAAATTAACTTAATTAAATCAATGACAAATAGGTAAATACGACCTCTGCAACAAATGCAACCACCCTGAGCAGCTTTCTCAGTAGTTTACTGTTTCTTATGCTGAACTAGTTTATGCAACACTTAAAAGTTACGGCTGGGTTGTTTCCCAAAAGGTCAAACAAAATCAGAAACCTTTCTTATGATCTCTTTCAGGAGAAAATGGAAGTCATGCATTTCTTTGCAATAGGAAAAACTTCAGTAATAAATGGCCACAAATTTTTGCAGTTGAAAACTTTAACTCAGGTCAGTCACTGTTAACTCTTTTTTCAGGGTTCTGTCATATTCAATTGAGTATTAGATAAATAATTTATTTTTAGTGAAAAACCAACACAAATCAGAGAAGAAAGTTTCCATATTGAGAGGTCAACAAATTTGTAGCAAAATTAAATTTGGTCCAGATTAAGAAAGAAGTTATTACAGGAGCTAGCACAGGAATCTTGTCGACGCGAATGGAATTGTCATCTGTAACCAAACTGAAAAGTTTGGAAAAAACACTTGATTCTCTTTAAGGAAAACTTTCCATACTTTCCATTATTCTGGTTAAGAGTACTACAGTATTATTCCTCCAAACCAGCACAATAATCATTGAAAAGATATGTGGTAGTTGGATAGGTTATTTTAGCTTCTCTCTGTTTCACTGTTCAATGTCCATCTCCTTTGGAGCTGGGCACCTGGGCAGTTCTCAAAATTCCACTGTGGCTTCTTTTCATCTTTTTCTACAATCAGTTTGAAATAAGCTTGACTATGGGACTTTTAAAAATACTGTATGAAATTCAAAATAGCTCTTCTCCTCAAGAACAGTACTGTAAAATGAGTCCATTTGCTCTGGAACATTTTCTAATCCCAAGTAGTTTTGACTATCGGGTAAAATTGTATTTTCAGCAAACCTTAACTCATTTAAAAATTGACGTGTTCTCACTCCTAGAACTCATCACTTAAGAAAGAACGGTACTAAGGTACTTTTTCCAGCTTGTTAGTATTGATACAATCATTTTTAAATAATGCTTTGAATTACTCCTATGCATTGAACAGAGACTTTTTCATTTCCCTCCTCTCATACAATGAGGCCAGAGCATCAGTAAAGAACAGTGGTAGCTCGCTATTTAAAGTCACTGGCTGGAAAAGTTTGTTGACAAGCAGCATTAGGTCTCTTCCCATAGAAATAAGACTTCTTTCTAATGATTTGTCATATGAGAAATACAGTGATCACATAGGGTTTTTTTGGCATATTTTCAAGCAACATTCAGAAAAGAAAAACAAAAGCTATTTAAAGCATAGTGATAAAATCATGGTGTGCACAGCAAATTTTCTTTTATCTACCAAAAGAGCATTTCAGAGAGATGATTAATGGTTGCAAGTAAAGGGCATTGAGGAAACATTACTAGAAAACATTTCCATTACTAAAAGATCTATTTGCTAGCTCTCCAAGCAGACTATTATATGCTGTAGGTAATTGAAAGTAAAATAATAAGATTCACAGAACATCTGATACTTCTATTTTATATCTGAGCACTTAGGGGTTTACAATACCCATAACATTGTGTCTACAGTATATAATCAACCACTGGCATTCTCACTTGGTCATCCATGTATTTTAAAAATCATTCATCACAACTAGTTTTTGAATAACTTGTGGTTTCAGAGCAGAATTTCAATCAGGCTTAGCTGCTGCAGTTCATAGACTAGGGTATTTATTTCAACTGTATAAAACGTTCAGTTTACATTAATACGCTAAGCTAAAATTACAGGGAAAATACCAGTTCTTCTGATTCCTCTTCTGTAGGGGTGTAACACAGCACAGAGCAAAAGACGGCAACTGGAGGTAGTTAAGCTCTTCAGCAGAAACAGGTAGTAGAAACACCAGTTGGAAATGGAGAGATTTCAGATTATTTTTTCAGACAATGGGAAGAAACATTTACCTTAAGAAAGCAGAAGCCAGCACACAAGTTGAATGCATTGCAATTCCACTAATAAAATCCACCCCATCCATTGCTGGACAAAGGCATTAATACACACCTCCCCTCACTCTTCCAACACTATGTTCACATTTACATTGAAGTGGGGATGATGCTCCAAAATCAGCTATTTAAAATTCAAAATTAGTGACAAAATAACTGTTGTCTGGGTTGTTTGGGCTTTTTGTTGTTTTTTTGGTTTTTTTTTGAAATCAACTTTGATTAACAGTATTTATTAAATTATTTTCCTCTCATGTCAGACACACTAGAAATCCCTTTTATTCATATCAGCACAACTGAGGACAGCTTTTAGTACCTCCACTAATACTAGATACCACTGGAATTATGATGATGTTTCCAGAAATCAGAAAGACAACACTTCCAGCAGCATGAGAAAAAAGGAAAACATCTGATCCTATTTCTCTTTTCTTTAAGGCTTCATCTCTACATAACTGGAGACTGCAATCTAATCTTTATCAAGGTTATTATATAACGCATCATTTAAATAAGTTTAGGCCAAAGATATACAAAAGAAACAACAAATGCCAACCCACGTGACTGTACAAAGTACAGTTCTAAGCAACTCCACAGTTTTTAATAAACTTTAAGCTACATTTGATTTAGTGAACGTCTTTTCGCTCTGCACCAGAAAGGAGAATAGGAAGGATGCCAAGTGTTGAAATTGTGCTGTGCATGTCAGCATTAACCACGGCACTCCTATCTCAGCTTTTTCAAACTCAGGGAAGTGTAATGCTTTCCTGATTTGTTGCTTGGCATGGAACTTAACTATCCCTGTCAATGCACATCTTGCTCCCCAGAGAGGTAAAAAGACTTCTAGCATTTCTCGGTTTCCTTTTACAGTTGCTTTTTGGGAAAACAGAATAAATATCTAATGCTTTTAAATAATGAAAAAATCTTTACTGTCTGCCAGACCTTGAATCTTTCTTCGTACAGCAGGGATGGTTTCAATTACGCAGCGCAACATTCTCAGCTAAACTTTGTTCCTGCAATTGTGTTGTCTCAGTATTCATCACAATGTTACCCTTCCTCATGACTCTGGTAGATGAAAAAGAAAAACACTTTTCTTTCCTAAATTCGCTAGAAAGCCACTGGGTTGTTTTTTTTGTTATTCACCTAGAACCATGTAGATTCTGAAAATTCTAATAATTTTGGTTAGAATGCCCTCAAAAACTCACAATTTGCTTTCAGCTATTCTACCTGTGGGCTCTACTACAGCTCTGTAAAATGATTGCCTTTTTCACGTGCACAGTACTTCAGAACAAAAGCTCTACACAGTTACAGGGATCTAAAATTCATTCAATTCTTCTCTAAGGTAGAGATCTACTTGTCTTCCAATATATTCCAGGATGCTGAAGCAACACAGAAGAAAAAAAATGTGCAAATGGCACATTTATAAGTCTCTAATAAGTTTTACGTACTCAGCTGTGTTTGTTTAACCAAACTGAAATGTAGTCAGTAGCTAACTGTACTTTAATTAACTTTATTTTGCAGAATTGAGTTTCTCTAGAATTTCTTCACCATATATCCTTTATTTAGAAGATACTTTGAATAGATTTATCATGGTTTTTTTCCACAGTTGAACTAAGAATGGTAATCTAAAGTTGAACATTGACTTAGTGCTATAAGATACTACAATAGCAAGTCTTTTCTTATCTTCTACCTGTAACATTTGACAAAAATGCTCTAAGATATTTTATAGTTGAATACTCTTAGAAGATTTATTTTTCCCAATATTGCCTGTCAAGTCAGCCTTCAGTGTCTTTATAGACTACATCAGAAGAGAATGAAATTGCATACTGAAAGTGATCACAACTGAAGTCATCTCCTACCACGTTTTAAAAGTTTATTGGAATTTGCTGATACTGTTTTTTTGTTCGTTTTAAGATTTCGAGGTCTATGTAACCAAAACACACTGGATAATGGCTATAATTTTATTCAGTCTTTCACAATGTCTTGTAGTTCCCCTGAACCTTACGGTTTTGCTCGTCTGAGAGAAAGCTACAGGTTGTGAAATCACTTGCTGTATTTCTGTATTTCCTAAGCTATCTATAGCCATCTAGTTGTGTAGTTTTGATGAAACCAGGCTCTCAGAAGAGAAAAATAAAAGCCAGAGATAAACTGCATAACAATATGTTGCAACTTATTCTCTTTCTATACTGATTCTGTTGAGTAAATACACTTTGCCTACAAGCAGAAAGCGTGACAGAGCCATCTTGGGACATCAGCTCTTCAGCTTGCTGAGCTTTTTTTTTTTTCGCTCTCATTTTCTGGAACACCATCAGTATTGTAAAACATCTTATACATCGGCAGCACTAACTCAGAGAATTACCCTGCTAATTCTTTTGAGATCCTTGAATGTAAGATTCCTTTAGAATTATTTTGTATTATTTTCAAAGCTAAATAAGCAACTATAGGTCTGAGATCTGAAGGGAAATAAACTAATCACACAGCATCTTTCTTGAATTTAGCCCCAGCTGGCTGTTTCAGAACTTGGTCCTAAGCTGCCATAACAATGGATGGAGGTTGGAAAGAGTGGAAGCTTACTGAGCAGGGCACGAGGGAAACACCACAGAGCTGAGATGCGATTGATGAGTCTCACTGTTGCGCCACAGACTCTGGGCCACAATGCAAGACCATAACCAGTTTATTGCTTTAATTTGCCCATGAAGTCATACCCGGGCATGAAGTGCACAAAATGAGTATTTAAAGGATCTGGATCACGGCCAAAATAACAGTTCACCAACAGGGGATGGGGCTAGCCATGGACACAATGTGGCAGCTGCACATGAGTTCACACACCTTGCGTCCCTCCCACCCTACAATGTTTGGCATCTCAGGAATCCTGAATCCAAGTAACTCTTCCTTCCACATTTAAGTCCTTTCTATTAAATACCTCAAATAAACATCCTGAGTCTTTGCTTTTTGATACCTATTCTAGGTACTCAAACTAGAAGACACACAACTTGGAGATGTGAAAACACCACTGAGAGTTTCTGCAAGCACTAAATTTGTATTTATTCAAAGTATATCTGCCTTCTGAATCATTGCTCTCCCTTCTTTGTAACTTATCTAAATCAAAGCTAAGCTCTTTTTTTCTTAGAGATGCTAAAATGCTTATTCTTGTCCTTATCCGTATTTGTTGCAGAATTTACCATTGATTTTCATTTGTCATCAACTATCTGCATTTCATAACTCATAATTTACAACTACCTCTGTGAAACCCTCAGGTTTTTTATAACATACTATATATTTAATATTAGAGAGACATTTTTACTCCCACTACCAATTCCAATGAGGGCATTAAGGCTTTATTATGGATGTATCAGAATGCATGGCAGATGAGCAGAAAGGCACCAATAAATTATTCAGGTCATTTTAAGTAAATGTCAATAAAATCTTCATATACAACAGCATTCCTTTTGGAATTTAGCATTTGAGGCATTACACTAGTTTTAAGCACTACTTTTTGTACTATGCATTTAATTTTCCTCCCCATTTCTGCATAGGTAGTGCCAGGTGTATTTAGTTACGATGAAAAAAAAAATTAGGGAAAAAAAAAAAAAGAAGAAAAACAATTACTCCATTTCTTTCTCTTATAATAACCACTGAGGGGTCTTCTGCATGAAACACTGCTGCAAATGACATCATATCTCCAGAATTCCAAGACTTGAAGACATGTTGCGTGGTCCATTAATATCTGGCTACTTTTCTTTTGCATTCTCTGTACTTCTGAAACTCATACCTATTTAGGGTCATGATATCATGGACAATAAAGCTTGACTTAAAGTTAGTCTGCTTCACTATGCAACACAAGACATATTTTCTAGTGAGTGGTGAAAGTCAAACTCTGAATTTCTAAAAAAAGAAAAAAAAAAAAAAAAGGTAAAATGAAATTTAATTGTTCAACAAAGCTATTACCTTCACTCAGGAATAGATTATTTGGCAGAGTGGCAATGAAGTGTAAATCATGTATGATGAATGCAATTTCTTTTCTAGATATCAGCACTATATTCATGGTCTACCTCTTGGGTTTGTTGCTTTTCAATGCAACACAGACATCAAGGCATAGCCCTGAATGAGCAGGAGTTTACAACGTGCCATCTCCAGGACTACAACAGGTCAACATTCCCCCCAGAAACTATATGTGATGCATTACCATTAAGAAGCAAAATTCATACTGGAAAATTAAAAGCGCAATAATCCTCAAATAGTAACTTTCTAGGGATGTATGCTTACATTCTGCTCAATGTTTTGGAGATATATATTGACAAGAAAGAAAAATATAGGCACACAGAAGTTATAAAATTGGGTTTTGATTTCAGAAATGAAATGAGATGTTTGTAAAGCATGAATAAAATTATACATCGTAATAAAAATAATTTATGGTAACGGATTATAGCTCCTCTTCTCATCTGAAAACTGAGCCTTTTCACCTGTTCAATTACAGAGTTAGATTTTCAAAAGCTGCCTGGAATACTGAGTGCCATTTTGAGTGGCCAGCTTCACTGTATTCTTTAACACTAAATTACTCTAAGTACTTTTAGTATTTCACAGTCTCACTTAGGGTTTGACTTTTAAGTGTTCAGAAATACATTTTTAAAAAGAGTCACAGAATAGTGGAACAGACAGTACATGCAATGTCAAAGACTCAGAATAGTATTTATATCTCCACTGAGATAACAGAAATACAGATCATCCCACTGTAAACATGAGAAGCAACATTTACACAGCACAAGATTAGTCTCTAATTATTTTTCAGATTAAAGTGTTGCACCATAAAAAGCACTTGGACAAGCATCAAGAGAGAAATCACCACATTAGAAACAAGGGTGTTTCAAAAATGTTACCCTGGGTCCTAGTTTTCATGATTGCTGATCTGGCTTGACTGTCACTGGTCTGTCTTCTTGTCTAAAGCAAATGTTGATGGCTTGCTGCAATGATTCAGCTCTGTTTCTGTCTGGGTTTCTTTTCTTAATTTTCGTTACTAACAGACCTATCTATCTCAACTCCTTTTTTCAAGCCCGGAGAACTGACCTAAGCTCAAAAATTGATGATAAATTCTGCCATTAACACATGCAATGGCTGAATGTGGCCACCTTCTCTTCCCACCAAGGGTATTTCAGATTTTTATTTTTTTTTTTGACCAGTATAATTGAGGGGTTGGAATGTGTCTGTGCAAGGAGATTTTTCCTGACTCATATTTCTTTATAAATATTTTTTCTTACACTGGTAATGAATTTCTCTCCATTGCTAAGAGAGTCTACAATATTCTTTCTGCTATGAATGCTATGTTCTTCCCTCTTATTGTTTGTTGGGCAGGAAATCCTTAAAAATCAGTAAAACTCCTATTGCAACAGTTCTGATGAATACTGCATTGCCTTAAAAGGAAAGATATTTATTCCTGAGATAGTCTTGCTGGTGATGCATCAGCTGCTCAAAACACTGTGCTGACTATAAAACGTAGGTGCTAATGCACTCGGAAACCTGCTCTGCGTCTCTCCCAGAGTACAGCATTCTCTAGTTATGAAAAAACACTGTTTTAAACTAGAGCTATTGGAGAGTTGTTTGGAAATAATGACATAAAAGATTACTGGCCAATACATTTCACTGATTCTTTCTATAAACCTTTTTACTAAACATGATACACCTCAAATGACCTATTTTTAATGAAATTAAATAAACACACCATCTAGTTACCACCATGTAGCCCCTTCCTTATAATCTTCCCTGATTATTTTGATAGGGTCTGATATACCATTTCTTATAGATACAGCATATTAAGAATACTTTGCATTAAAAAAAAGCCAAAAAAAATTCAAAACCACCCCACTGATACCTGTCATCCCAAGGGAAGAGCAAGAAACATTATCTAATGTTTTCTTCAAAATTCAGAGGAATTGTAAGGTTAGAATAGATTATGTTTCTGCAACAGTCTTCTTTTGAAACTGCATCAGATGTTGCTCAGTAGCTCATAATATTTTCACGGGTAATCCCTGCTTTTGGTTTATTCAAAGATGAGGTCAAATTCCATTTAAGGGAAAAAATACATATATTGTCATTAGACACTAACACAGAGATAAGAAATTTTTATGTAAAGTGGTATATGAAGAAATCATAGCTGGATTATCCAAGGTATTTTACAATATGAAAACAAGATGATTTGGAATGTGAGACATAAATTCAAGCTTATCCCATGCAACTGAAAACTTACACGGTCTTGAAAAATTCCTAATTGGAATACAACCTTTTGCTAAAACAGTCCAAATATCTTGTGTATGCAACTATTCCTTGCTGCTACGGAACTCAATTTCTCAAAAAGTAGGAAGATTCTGTTGGGCTTTTAAAACCAATGAAGTTGAGTTTTGTCCTTACCTTGACTCTAACGGCACATAAAGAAACTTAGGTAAATCCTGGACAGGTTTTCAGTTAACAGCAAGATTCTACACATGTAGGGAAAAAAAAAAAAAAATATTGTCATGTAATAGTTCACAGGTTACTTCAGGCCTTTCTTCTTTCAGTACAGAAACATGGTCGCGCTGGTCTTCATTTGCTTAATTTGCAATACAGGTTCTAATTTCTACACATTTTAGTGATCTTCTATCCTAACGAGTATTTCAGAGCTGAATATCTGCATGTGTAAACTCTCTGTTTTATAGATACAGAATATCTATGTAGCACCCCAAAATATTAAGAATGGACAATCTGCACTGAGCCACAAGAGGTGAGGGAGAATTTTTCAGGCTCTGGCTTAGATTCTCTGAGCACAGTTAGCACAGTCTCCCACAGACTTCTACAATACTCTCCAGTATCTTCTCCATTTGAAATCAGGTGTATATCTTTTGATAAATAAATGGTCCTATCAGTGTAAGAGATTATTGCCAGTTCTTGGCCCTAATTCTTAGGACACTTCTACTGCATTTTAATTCTGTGTGGTCTTTCATCTACAAGGAAAGCGTTTCCAATTACCGTGAATGCCACTGTGACAAGAACATTTATGTCTGGTTCTTCATCTTTTTTTTTTTAAATGATAGGGGATGTAGCTTTGAAGTGCATCTCCATATACCCAAAGTTTTACTTTTTCTCTGCTCAAAACAAATGATAATTTTATGAGTTAATGGAAAATTCTATCCACTAATCTCTATTTGAGATTTGTAAGGTTTATCAGACATAAGTAAGTCGCTTGAGAACACTGCTTGTGTTTTCACATTAAATCTCTGAATCTTTTGAGGTTTCCCTGTCACTATTAATCTTTTCTGTGGGAAAAAAAAAATAAAATCACTTACTCTTAGAAACATAAGCTTTAAAAAAAAAAAAAAAATATATATCCCTTCTAAAATAGGTTATTTTACTTGTATTTCTCAGAGATGTTATATTTTAAAGCATCACGATTCCTGAGGTGTGTGATCAGTCTCATATTCCTCATTGCTCATTCAAAGAACACCCTAAAAGCTCAGCAGGCACATTCAGCATGTACACAGAGTACTCAGATGTTCAAAATAGCATCTTACTAATGCAAATGTTAATAGATCAGTGATCAAAGTGACCCATAAAACTCCCTCTTCCTGCTTTTCAGAATTTTTTACCATTAAAAAAAGCTTTCAGGAAATCTTTTCTCATAGCTATACTTACACTTTCAATAGCTGGTAATGGAGGAAGGTAATGGGAACAGCCTAATTGCTAGAATCAAGAGAGAACATGTCTAACACTGCATTCTTCAGTCAAGTGGATGAACAAATGAAGATAGATAGCAATGAATTAACTCCATCGCGGTGCTAAATTCCTTTTAGCACTTCAACCAGTATTTCACAAAAGCTCACAGGTTTTTACCTAAGAACAGAAACCGTGGTATCGCAACAAAACAACACTATCAGATGACAGACCCCAATATGTAACTCTGGAAACTACCTACAGACTGCTCAGCTGAAACAAAAAAAACGTGAGAAAAGGAGAGAGTCATTAGGCTCACTGTCCTGAGACTCCACACAGGAATATTCAGAGTGACATCGGCAACAGAATAGGAACTGTTGGGTTTGACAGCTAGGAACACTTAGTGCTGCATCGAGATGAGGAGCATTAAATTGCTGATTTTCTCCTGTTTTAGAGGCAGCAGAAGATAATACTTTTACTGTGTGACTTATGCGGGACTATTTTGCTGTTTGGATATTGGCTAATATGTAGAAAGTAGTCCTTAATTCCTGTTTAGAGCCTCTAGCTGCTATCATAATTCATGCATTAAAAAATAGGTATGTTTATTTATCCAGAATTAGGTTATACAATTATTACTTTTTTTTTTCTTTTTCTCTTTTTTTTTAAGGCAAAGAAGAAGACAAGTAATAGATAACACCTTGTTAAAAGACCGCATGCAATACTATGCAGATTAACTCACTTATTCGGCCAAGCAGTCAAGAAAAAGTGTTTGTCTCTAACAAATAGTACGTAAAGTATATGCAGTTTCTGCAACACAACAAGTAAGAAACCACTGGAAATTCAGGGGGTTTTTAGGTATCTCATTGACTCACACTGAAGTCAATGGTCAATGTAATAATAGAACTCGTAGAGAAATATCTGAGACTATACAGTCTGTTTTTTCTACGTAGCTAAAAAATAAAACAAAAAGGTAAGATGACCTTTAAATAGTTAAAGTAGTTATTTTTGCAGCAGGCAATCTGAGGTGTATCACCAGACTTTGATGATACATGCTCATCATTATTCATAATGATAGCTTTGCTGCAAAGTGCCTCTACCAAAGCAAAAGTTACCTTCACTGCCCTAAGCCAGTTTACAAAATCATACAACAAGAAAAACCCAACTAATGACTAGGAGTAGCAGATCACCACACTCAATCGACTCCTTTTGTCTAGAGTCTCTTCACTGCAAGGAGATATTATGAAGGAGTTGATTACATTTTCTCAGCTGGAGATCTGACCTTCTAGTCTAGCTCTGATACAAGCTATTAAAGATAGAATAAACTCTGCTTCCCGCCCCTCAAACTCCTAGCCTAGCCTCTCTTCCTGAAGTGTGCCAGCTGACACTGGGTCTACTTGAATTGTCCCAACTCAGGCCCTTCCTTAGCTGGCAGGAACAGCAGCTACAGAGGAAGGACATAGAGTAAAGCACGGAGCTGGTCATGTTTGTCTAACAGCTGCCTCAGAGGTCTGCCGAGGTGGATTCACTGGCCAAATTTCCCACATGGAAATTATCAAGGTAAAAAGTTTTTACTAACTAAAATTAAGATAAGGGTTGGTTTGTTGGTTGGTTTGTTTTTAGGAATGACTCATGATATCATGCACATTTCTCCGGGAATGTCTTAAGGACCTGACAAAGCATGTACAAATTTACAAATAACTGTAACTGAGGTTTCCATAAACAACAACTAAACAACAGCAATCACTGAGGAGCTTGGTGCAAGCTCAACATATCAATGGCAAATGAATGGACAAACTGAGAACAAAATCGTGTATTTTCTTCCTTATTTTCTGTTTTATCAAGCACAATAAGACTTCTCTCTGTAAATTACAATTACTTGTGGAGCTAAAGAACACAGGTTTAATTCTATAAGCTGTCTACACTATGCCAGTCAGTATGTTCTACTTCTTGAGGGCACACAGATCATCTTTTATGATTTTCACTGTCACCATCTAGGTACCTATGAGGTCAGATTCTCAGCTAACATCGAAGCTAAGAACAGCTGCTGATGTAGCTGTTCTAAGGAATTCAGTCTTGAATATACTCACTAGTGATTCTGAGTCTAACTTTTATCATGACTATTAATTCTTCAAGAGCTCAGAAATATAGTTTCAAATGTTTGCACAAGGAAGTACATAAAACACCCTTGGTAAAAATAACTATGAATCAAAAAGTAAATCCAGAAAATGTAACTGCCTAGTGTACCTTCATATGCATCTCCTGAGAATGGTTGTGTAGTAGATTTAACTTCCTATTGCTAAACAAGAGGAAATGAAAAAGTCTGCAAGAGTAATTGAATTGGCTCAGTTATCAGTGAAACAGTCAGAAGATACTAATCTTCCTTAATCTACTGAATTGACTACGTTGGTAAAGAAGCTGAAGAACTGGCAAACTTGAACTGGCTTCAAAAAGCCCTTTGTTGCTTGCAGAGTTCAGGATATATTTGCTTATTATCCTGTGGCTAGAGACAGTAATTACAGGACAGAAATACTCAAAATCATAGGGGAAAAGCCAACAAAATACCCACCTCCCTAGAACCCTATTAAGAAAGAAAAACAAAGATTTGATTCAATTCAATTTCAAAAATCTTTTGATTCAAAAAGTGGCTTCACAGCTCTCCAATGTGAACATCTGATGTTAAAACTATTAACAGCACGTATAAGCACCCCGACAAAAAAATGCAACTTGATTTCAAACATTCCAGGGACCACCTGTTCATTTCGTAACGTCCAAGTCTGACCACTCAGATTGGCTTCCCTTTCTCTTTGCACATGAGTAAGTCTAATCACACAGTTACTTCCGCTGAAGTAAGAGCAGCAAAACCAGAGCTTCTGTTGCATTGCCTTCCAGATGAAACATCTGAATACAGGAAGGGAACATTTTCAGATAGGACTCTCCCTCTTCTGTGGCTGTAAGCCACAGTGCTGCTAAATTTGGGCAGTCCTGCCTACAGAGGCTAAAGCTGTACAACGTCTCCCTAAATTCTGGTGGGGTTTGATTTTAATTTTATTTTTTTAAAAAATTGTTCCAGAAAGCTTTTCCATTCCCATAATCCCAGTTTCAATGCCAGCTGTGCTATGAAACAACTACGAGTTGAAAGTGTGTTGTGGGTACGCACCTGTGCTTTCCGCGCAAGGGTATACAAGGCATGCAACAAAAGTTCTGGGGAGGAAATGGCTTAGTACTTGCCAGATGAGAGTAACAGAAAATAGGTTGATAAGTTGCCCAAGAGACCAAAAGGAATGTGCTTGCTCTTCATCATAGTCTGCAGAAAGGCACGAGCTTGTGTGTTGTAAAACTGGAAATAAAACCTCAATTATAGTCTTCTATGGTCAATCTCAAAATTACTTGCATGAACTTAACCATATATCATCTTCCAACGTAAGGAAAAAAAATTTTAAAAATCCACACCGATAGTAAATACTTAAATATTACATTTTTTCCCATTTCATCACAAAAGGCTAAATCGATATGTTACAGCAGAATCACAGGAGTCAACTAAGCAATAGAATAAGCTGCATGATATTAAGAAATGGACAAGGGAGGAAAGTGCACTGTAAAATAAAGTGAGGGAAATCCCTGTTGAGTATGGAGGGATGATGAACCACATTTTGTTCACTACAGCTCTCCTACAATATTCAGATAAGGAATAAAATCTTCCAACTGTATTGTTTGCAGTAAAGACAGTAAAAGAAGATTCAGAGGTCTCCTCCTCTTCCTGTACTGCCGTGCTCCACGAAGGATTCACTCCTAGAGAAGCACAGGTAATACTGTTGACACCCTCTCTAAAAGGGAGTTGTAAGAACTGGTGGATCTTCACAGTCCTTCCCAGACACAGGAATATGCAAGCACTTGTCCTGCTGCTCTCAGGGTTACAGGAATTGCTGTCAGTCCTGTTAACAACAGGAACAGGTAAAACCCTTGGCTGTACCTCTGATCTAAGAGCTCTGATCATATCCTTCCACTCATGCTTCCACTCATCCACTGTCTAAACCCAAAATTAATTATTTTTGAAACATTATTGCCACCGAGTTCTCATAACAGAACTATATAGTTCAATTAGCAATATTTCTCAGTATTTCAGAAACAGAGAAATCTCCTGAATGCTCTCTAACTTGAGAGCTGCACTGGTTTTAGAATGGAAGACACACACACAGCTTATGTTGCACCAAATCTCATAAAAGCCTGACCTCTGAAGATAGCTTAGAAGAGTTCCGTTTTATTTCTTTTTTTTTGTTTTTAACTGGGGAAAGGGAGCACACAAATGTATCCACTAGACACTGTAACCATACACATTTTTGTAGACTTGATATGTCCACCCAGAATAAGGAGAATTAATAATTCTTCACGACAGGAACAAAATCGTCTAAAGCTCTGAAGTAATCTACCTATTACTTTCCCTCTTCACTTAAAAGACCACTCAGTACTGTAGAGACAACCAAAAAGCTTTAAAATTCCAAAAGAACAAAGTTTTATTTAAATGCTAATGTAAAATAAGAATAAATTTTCTAAATCAAGAAATCTCAAGTGACTTGTTCAGACAGAACAGAACTACAGGGAGGATAACTGTCCCTGCTCTTGCCCACTGTGTCCTTGCCAGTGGGTCTTTGCTTCCTGGGTTGATTTCAGATGAATCAATGACTCCAAGTTGCACTAAATACTACACAGTCCTCCCTTGTCTCATAAAAGGTTATATTCCTTGTTCGTGACAATTGGCTCCCTAACTCTCAGCGGTCCCTTCTTCCTCAGTCTGAGAAATTTCTCAGTCCGTAGGTTTCCTCTAAGTAGAGGACAGACTCCAACCTGTGAAAGTCTCTCTCTCTCTTCCTTAGCAATTGCTTCCACAGAAAGAGAAATCCCAACTTCTTTCCACAGACATTGACAAGATTGCCTTTAATTTCTGATTTAAAGAAGTACATCTTATGAGCAGTGAATGAAGTGTTCATAAGACAGAAGATCCATATTTTCCTATATATTCTTATTACTGGCATCTAGATGTTTGAGACTTTTATTTTTCTTTTAAGAATTAGCAGAATAATCTGTTTTGTCTTTTACTTTCATGACTTCTTGGCACCTAGAAGCATAGGTGCATGTTGGGATTTCCCCCCTCTAATTAATCTCTTTTTCAGCCTCAGATTGGTTCATGATATTCACCATAAGAAGTGATGCAGATTCATAAATGTCTCGTTCTGAAATCAAGTTTTGATGGCTGTATTAAGCCATTGTTTCTTTTAACACACATAATGCAGATAAAAAGCACCTTGAAATTTACTTTTTCAATGAAATCAGCCCTGGGAAGTCATCCTTTGGGAAGTGAGAGAGAATGCCTGAGAGCTGCTACAAAATGAAACTTCCTACTACACCCTTTTGATTTTCAAATATGTATCTATATATTGCTGTACATGTTTCTATTAAAAATGAGCTTAATATATTTGTTCACTAAGTGCAAATTCTAGTAATAACAGAATGAGAATATGAACCTTAGGGAAGTTTGACCTAATGGGGTTGGGTATTTCTGTGGGCTTTTTTTCTTTTCTTTCTTTTTTTTAAATTGTTGAGTGTATTACATCAGTAAATAAATAAAAATAAAGAGTTGTATGGCTATCTCCTAGCTCCTCCAGCCAATATTTACATGTCTATTAATGTTAGTGTAGATAGGATTTCAAGGTGCAGATCAATTCAGATGGCAACAGATCAAGAACTAGGAACTGACCCAAAAACTGTGTGATGGCTCGTGCCCTGGTACAGTGACATCTGTAATATATGGAACACAGTACTCTTTTTGGGAGACTGAATAGGAGTTAAAATACAGGTTAAAACTGCAGGAGCATGTAGACCATACATAGATCTCCACATGTCTGTGGTTAGAGAAGATTGTTTCCGAGGTGTTTTCTGAGAGACCTCACCAGGAAAGGAACCAGATGGGCTGTTGGAGGCAAGCATGGAACAGATTACAATGCAGGAAAGTTGAAAAGAAAACTGTGACTGAGCTAGAGGCGGACAAAGTCTCTCTACTGTTTTAATCAGTGATGCAGAGCTACTGGCACGACCGACAACCAAAGATGGGCAGCAGCATCCAGAGCTTATCTGAATCACTAGGTGACCAGAGATTTATTTGAAGTCATAAATTCTCATACTCCATTAGTCAGGTTTTACAGAGCAACTCTAGCAAAGTCAATGACTTCTAAGAAGTATCAAGCTGTCATAGCACAGTAGAGAATCAGGCCCTTTATTGTCCCTCACATTCTTATAGTCAGGCAGGTGGGGGAACTACTGTGTTGCAGATAGGAGAAAGTGTGGTTTGATGTGTGGGCTTTGGCACATGGTGAGCATTTTTGTGGGGAAGTATTTTACTGTAATTTAACTTTTATTGGAAGGCATGACACATCCTTTCCAGCTAATTGCTCTATTTCAGCTTTTAAAATGAACAGATCTTTCTCTCTTATGTTTCAGCTCATATATTGTCATGATATTACTGTTACTGTTAAAGGTGACCTGAAAATGATTTTAAACGATTTGCTTCTTGCTTCTTCATTCGTTTACAATGAATAAAAATGCCTAAGATATTCTAGACTATTTCTAAAGCATATTCCACCCCTCTCCCCTCTTCTATTTTTATTTTATGGGTGTCATCTCTCACACTGTGGCTTTACTGAAGTTAGGACAGCATATGATCTATTCCTACATTTTAAGTTGAAACATATTCATCATTTTAAGTTGAAAATGTAATAAAGACTTTTGGAACAAGTCTCGGCTCTGTTCCATGATCTGCTATACAGAATCTTACAAGTGTATCTGGCCTTCATTGAAAATTTTGGTGTGGATTTGCCTTACAGAGGCTAAGAGGCAATAGATGCTGCCAGAAGACCTGAGAGCCTTTGCTAAACAGGCAAGTGGAGTACCAATGTAAAAATACATTAACATTTACACGAAGAAAAAAACCTCAAACCCCCAAACCCCAAATTTACACTACATGATAATACCTTTGAGCCTTATTAAGATTTTTTCTTTTAGGAAAGAGATTTGAGGGCATTTCAAAAAAGAAGAGGCGGATTCTTTGCAGATAGAAAAAATTCCATCTAGAATCCATAATTTTAAAAAGACTGCTGTGTAAAGATGTTCTCTCACCCAAAGCCAGGTCAGAGAAGCAGCTGCATCTGGGAATGGTGAATACTCCTTAATCTTTCATTTTACGTGCAGAATAAAGAGATCAAACCAACTTCTAAAACACCTGAGCAACAGTTTTGTTCTGTAAAGAATAGAGTTCTCTTTTTCGTATCTGTTAAACTGAAGCACTTACAAGATATAAAGTCCCTACTGGGACTGTAATGTGAAAATCCACTCAGTGGTGCATTCTTCTTTAGCAAGTTAAACTGTTAGCAACTTGATTCATTTAACTTCTCTTTTCCCATCAACCCTAGAAGATAACATACTGAAATGTACAGTGAAAAACCTTTATATAAAAAGGATTTTATTTCATGCAAAATCAAATTAGATGACATTTTTTCAGCGGAGAGCTCTGCATGTTGTGACCATGGTGTACTACATAGCTCTGCACTCACAGACTATCTGAAAATCAACAGGTGGGCAAACATCAAAATGCACCTTCAGTTGCACAGAAGTGTTGCAGAGGTGAGAGGATAAGCACATTAAACCACCGGAGTCATGAGAAAATGAGTGTATTCAGTATGGTTGGTTCCACCAGCACAAACTTATGTAAACAGTTGCAAAAAACCCCAAACAAACAGCAAGAGAGGTTTGTCTTTCTCAGAAGAAACTGCCATATCCTGCTTCCAAGGGCCAGACTCGTACCATTTTAAAAAGCAGTACCTTAATTTCAAAGGAACTATTCAGAGCAGCACAGCACTCAAAATAAGCAAAATCTTGAGCAGGAATATTCATGATGTGGGTCAGGATAGGTAAATTTGAGATGCTTGGCTCAAGAACAGGTTCTATCTGTTTCTAATGAGCTTATACTGTCATGGCACAGTTTAAGTTGTGCATCCTCTGCAACATCCCTCTTGACATTTTCTGGAGGGAAAGGGAGGCTTTAGGAAGGATTTTGACATTGTCCCTTAACATCCTTCTGGATGAACTGATGAAGCATAGGTTAGACAAATGGACAGTGAGATGGACTGAAATCAGCTGAACAGCCAGGATCAAAGCATTTTGTTCAGTTGCACCAAATTCAGCTGGAGGCCAGGCAGTCACCAACTGCAAGTCTCAGCTCAACTGCTGTTCATTAATGACCTTGATGATGGGACAGAGTAAGTTCATAAGCAGTACAAACCAGGAAAGCGCGGCTGGTACACCACATGGGTCTGCTCCCATTCGGAAGAATCTCAACATGACAGGGAAGTGGGATGAAAGGAGCCTCATGTAAGCCTTGCACCTGGCGTGGAACTACCTCCACGAACCAACTGGCTGGAAAACTGCTTTGAAGAAAAGGACCTAGAGATCCTGGTGGACAAGCTAGACATGACCCAGCAATGTACCCTCATAACATGGAGTCAATCCCTGTCCCAGAGGCACCACAGCAGGGCTGATCTGCCTGCCATGAGCCCCACTGAGCCAGACCCACGAGCTTGCATGGTGGCCCTGCCCAGCCATTCCAGGGCTATCTCTGTCCTCATTTTCCTTCAACAGGCCTGATTCTAAGCCCTAGTGAAGGCTCATGTCCCAACCCAGGCTCAAGTGTCTCCACAGGGGTACTCGCCTTACAGTGCCCTGACAAAGTAACAGAAAAATAGAAAAATAGAGTTTTCCATTTTAGCCCAGCTTTACATACCCACTTGTATGGAGTTTTCAGTTACAACACAACCACATCTAGACAAAATGCGAGAGATTTTCCTTCATCCTGAATAGATTTTCATGAAACTCAAGCAAATCTTTTCCTCTCATTTACATCAGGTCATATAAGAACAAGCAAAAACCCCTTTAACCTACTGCTTCTAATAAATAGGTTCTAAATATATTTACTAAATGCAAATAATCCTGCAGATTTTAATCCAGAAATTAATTTGCCAGCTATACTGGGAGGAGAAGTCAATGAAATACTGAATATGGTTGAAGAACAAAATGGGCTTCAACTAAGAACATGTAGAATGGAAGATGGAGAAGCATGATGTCTGTTACAAGGCATGCAACTTCTTTTTCTCCAAAATCAGTTCTTGCTCTTATGTTTTACCATATTTTTACTTTTGTGGGTAATGTAAGAGACAGTTTAACAGCAACTGCAAGTGTATTTTGAACCGCATTAAACTATCTAAGTGCTCAAAACATAAGATTTATGCATTTTTTTCTCCCCAAAATATGACAGAAGAAGAAAAAAAAAATGACTGAAGTGTTCAAGTCATGTAATACTCAACAGTTAGAAAGATGATGTGAAATCTCAATCCAAAGCGCGTTGCCTAGTGAGGAAATTTAGTTGCAGAGTACTCTCCAAAGTACTCTCTCACTGTTTGTGAGAGTACGTAGCAGCTGAGAATCTCAAACCCCTAAAGAAAGGAGGTGCTACAATTCTCCAAGTCCTTGCACTGAGTCTGAAGTTGTACAGCCCCAAAAAAGCTGCAATAGTGGTGTTGAGGTTTTCTCTTTTATTATTTCTCTAAATACTGCATAAGTTTTATTCCTCCTTTTCAAAATATATGAATAGTCAAAAAAATACTTTTATGAGAATAAAATTTAAAAGTAAACTACGGATCATAAAAATTTTACATTTCACTGCAAAAAGATAAAAGGCATCCATGTTTTTTTACTAGTCTCTTTAAAACCACACCTCTGTTTTAAACAAAGCTAAGTTTCAGTTCAAGGTGAGAAAACTGAAAGTGTGCATCATAAAATAGTAATGTCTGAAGTTTATTAAGCATCTGAATTTTAATACAGCTACATTTCTAATTGACAACATCCGATAAGCTTTCTTCCTAGGGTTTGTGATTTTAAACGTGCTGCCATGTGTCTGTACGAAAGATTTCACAAATCTTAGTCTTCTAGAGACTATAGTGAGTTCCAAATCCGAAATAGTGGTGATTTAGTACTTCTTAACTGATTAATGAATGAGAAGCAGAACACGCACACCCTACTACATTAATTGCTACACCTAGGCAAGTTTCCTCATACCCTTACCAAACAGAAAAATATATATATTTTTTTTAACTGCTAGTAAATATAATTTATTAGAACTATAGTAAAATAGCAGAAAATCCTTCTGTGTGACATAGTGATGGGACTTGCTGGAGACGGTGAATTCCCTTAACAATTATTTCTACTTCAGTATGGACCTTTATACTTCAGAGTCCCAGGGAAGGGGAATTCATGATAAACGATAAAAAAACCCAAACCTGAGAAAACACTTTTTATAATCATTGAGATAAATGTTGCAAGTTTCTTATTTATGTTTAATCAGTTTTCCAAATGCCTTATTCAAAATCTTGCATAGCCTACCATCATTGTTAAAATCGATCACTTCCTTAAAGTATTTGCGTGATTATACCAATGGCAGAGGTCATTTGTCATCAAAGGGATAAGATTAGTCATGAAAATATAACGCTGGCAAAACATATTTTAACAGCAATACACAGGAGGGCAAGTGTATAAGAGAACTTTTAATACACTTCATTTTTTTTTAATCTTCCTCTGCTTAGACTGTGTTTTCATACTGGCAGTGGTAATATGACTTTTAGACAGACCAGCAGTACATTATACAAACAGTGATTAGAAAGGTGGCAAGCTTTTGTTTGTTGTAGTGTTTCCACCTACTTATTTTTTCACAAGGTCAAAAAACTCCTTTAATTCAACTTTACACTTGGCTGCTGATGAAAAGTAGCTGTATGCTTTGACATAAAAAAAACCCATGGACATCAGCATCAAGTAATAAACATTTTAAAGCATTTCTCCTAATAACTGAATTCAGGACAGCAACTGAGCAGAAATATCCATCTTTGTCAAACACTGTGCTTCTGAAGTGTTCTGCTAATCATTTGTAAGCACTGAGCATACAATTCACCGAAGTCTAATTCTGTTGTTTGCATTTCAGATGAACAGTGATTCAAACAAATAAAAAGAGATTTTAGAAAGTGCTGCCGAACAAATCTTTAGAAAACTCCCTTCTAAAAAAATCAAAACTAACAAAAAAGAAACACCCCTCCAAACCAGAAACCAATCACGAAAAGAAACACATACAAATGAGTTCCTTTTCTAATTTTTGCCCTTAGTATCTGTTAAGAAAAGTTACAAAAGCGACTGCATAATGTGATGGATAAGACATGAAGAGCCAGGAGTGAATAATTTCAATCCTTCTAAATCAGCGCTTGCAATTCAGAGACTCCACAAACACAGCAAAACTAAACCACCAACTTTCCACTTGCTGACAGAAATTCTCTACTTATCACAAAAGTGCAAAACTCCTTCAGAGGTGCCCATCCGGTTTCTTTAGACTCTTACCTGGGCACATCCACTGTCACTGACATCATTTCTAAGAACATGTCAAGTCCCTGATAAGGTAATGCTAAATAGCCAGCTAATATTCAGATCACAAAACATCAGTAATAAATATTTTTTGTTTTCATGTTTCTGAAAGCAACAACCATTTGTGTGACAACGAGATAGTAATTCTCTGTGGACACACAATAAGTCTGCATACGCTTTGTTTTCATAACTCAAAGCAATGCTGCTCTATGAATGTGCAGTAAGAATAAGCTGTCACGACCATTAAGGAGATGCCCTTGGATATTGTTCTACTCCTTTCCTGCTTCTCTGATTTAGCAAAGACCTTGGCAGAAGTGATTTTTTTTTTATTAGAATTCAATAATAAATTATGGAACTGACATCTGAAAACCCAGCAACCACTATTTGCATGACAGAGCGCATACACTGGCAGCACTTACTCCGCAACAAGGTCAAAAATCTGTTAGTTCTGCACCAAATCTAGCTGGTGATTAATTGGGGCTTTATGCTTTCATGGTAGAAATCCTTCATTAACAAAGAATAAACATTTCATTGTACCTGTGATGTGATGCAAAATCCGCATTGAGGATGACACCTGAGGAAAACAAACAGCAACAGAAAACTGCTTCCTCTACTGTTTCTGAAAGATTTGACTTTTCCTACGTCCTCTAAGGCACTGTCATTTGCTTTGTTTTACTGTTCAATTGGCAGAAAAAAAATTCACTAAATATTATCTTTACCTAACTTTAATACTACTTTCATAACCATAAAAACAACTGATTATTCTTAACACATCTGGATCCATATCTTGCAGTCTCAATTTACTTTTCACTACAAAGTGAGTCCTTTCAGCTGAGTCTATGCCATTTGCTAAGCACATCTTTTGATGCATTTTACACTTCAGCTGTAGTGATCTAAATTGTCACCTTGTTTTTAATTTTTCTGATGTTAGTTTTTTAAGAAATGAGTAATAATAATGAAAGGATTGATATTCCTTACTTGTATTCCCTTACTATCCTTTACTTGTATTCCTTTCTTAAATCTCACTTGCACAAAACATGCAACTTCTTGCCTGGCAGACATTAAACAGGCCTTGTGATGGTTCGTCAAGCCCTGCCTAGCAAGGAACAAATAGGTCTTGGGATAGTTGATTAAGTTTCCTGAGGACCATTGATAATGGGGACTCAAGTCATCAAGATAAGCTCAGAGGAAGACGCCAGTGTTAAGATAAACTCCTGGGAACTAATTTAAACTAACCCTCTTAAAGCATCCCAAGGCCGAAGGCTGGATGAGTTAACTCCATGACCATGGGCAAAGGAAACCCAAAGTTCAACTAGCGAACACTGTGAGGGAGACTATGCATGACCACCGGAGAGGGAAAAGGCCCTAACCCTAATTTTACTATGCATGCTTGGACTATGTAAATGAATTCCATAGCATAAGATGGCCTTTTCCAGGAAATCTGACGAACATGTATGTTTTCCTATATATTAGTCGGTATGGTTTGCTAACTCGTTGGAGCACTTATGGTGGAGGATCCCCAGGGTTGCCCAGTGCTGCAATAAACCCAGTGCTGCTGCTTAATAACAACTTTCGTGTTACTGGGTTTTTATCTTGGAATCCTTACCCAGCCGCACCCGCCTCCCACCTCGGTGAGGAGCATTAGAAAGCAAGGAGGTTTGGAAGCTCCACATTTTGTATCAATAATATAGATGTCATTCTTAGCCCATAAACCAATATTGTGTCAAGAGAGCACCTAAGATAAAGCTCCTATTTTTAAAGAAAAATTATCTCCTTGATTAGTTGAGTTCTTTACCTAATAAATCAGGTGAAAATAGTCTTTCAGAATTTGTAATGTCTGGAAAATCATTCATGAGTTATAAAGAAGTAGTGTTTTCCAATACATTGGTTACTAGCTCATCCACTTTCTTTGTTAAGCCTGTCAAATTATTAAAATAATGCGTAGTTCAAAATAAGTTCAACAACTGCAATTAAAGTAGTCCTTAATTTCAGTATCAAAATCTTCAACTTTTTTAAAGGCAGCTCATACTTTGTATGGATCTACCTTATTTGCCCTAATGCACATCCAAAAGCCTATCCTCTCTGCACATAATCACTAAATGGAAAATCAATAGCCAGCTCCATGCGTTACCTTATCAGAGCAACAGACTTGCTCCGCACAGTGAGGTGTCTGAGAAGCAGAGCTGTGTGTTTCAGACTAAGCATGGAGCAAGGCTCCAGTACATATGAGCACAGCCCAAACATCTCACAATTTGGCTCACACAGCTACCAGTCCCAAAAATGGTTTGAATGTTAGGTTCACCAGGCCCTTAAAATCTTTGTCATTGCTGTGTTGGAAGTGACCATGGACAGTAATCTCATAAATGCTACAGAAACCCAACTATATTATGTTTCTTGAAAGGGTGCACACACTCTTAAAGAAAAAGCATACCACACAGGTACGCAAAGTTAAAAGTCAAACCCGTCATTCTAACATCTATTAAAGCTGATAAAAAATTTGAGAAGGATTTGAAATATTTCCATAAGCTTTCAGACTAAGCTTTTTCTGAAAGACCTCTTCCGCTTTTAATACTTTGCTCCACTAACTCTTTCCCTCTACTCTTCATTTTGCTGCTGAGAAGAGATGTAGTTCAGAGATGGGAAAGATAAAAAGAAGGGAGAATAATAGTGCAAAACAAAAAAAAAACCACCAAACTAAAATCCTAGCAATTACTTTAGGAACCATCCTTATCTAATTCTGAAGTAATAAAAGAATCAATAAAGTAGAATTTGACTCTAGCCTATATGTCATGCATCTCAGCATTCACAACAGGTTTCTTTCCTTTTAAGCACAGTACAAAAGAAGTCTTCTATTTGATATATTCTTCTCCATACAACAGCTGCACAAGTTTAGATTTCTTGCTCATTTACAGTTGTCCTGGTTTTGGCTGGTCTAGAGCTAATTTTCCTTCTTAGTAGGTAGAATGGTGCAGTGTTCTGGGTTTGGGATGAGAATTGGTGTTGGAGTAATTTTGATAATACGCTGATGTTTCAAGCTGTTGGTAGGAAATCAAGGGGTTTTTAACTTCCCATGTTTTGCTAGTATGAGGATGCAGAAGAAGCTGGGAGAAGACCGAGCCAGGACAGCTGACCCAAGCTGGCCAAAGGGAGATTCTATACCATGTGACATCATACTGAGCAATAACACTGGCTGGGAATGGTGGATCACTGCTGGGGAACAGTCTGGGCATTGGTCAGTGGGTGGTGAGCAACTACATTGTGCATCACTTTTCTTGGGTTTTATTAATTTCTCTTTTTTGTTACATTCCTTTTTATTATTACTATTATTATATTTAATTTTATTTTTAGTTATTAAACTGTTCTTAATCCATTAGATTTCCCTTTTTACTAAATTCTTCTCTCCACCCGACTGGGAGGGCGGAGGAGTGAGCAAGGAGCTGCGTGGTATTTAGTTGCTAGCTGGTGTTAAACCACAACAACAGTGTGTAACACTCAGATTTATTTAATGGAGAAGCTGTGAGAAGTAAATGAGAAAAGCAAAAATGCTCAAGTTCTGTAGCTCTTCTATCAGAGCACTGCTAGATCAGTTTTGCATAGTCTCCCAAATTCATTGATATTAATGGTTTATTGATATTCTCCCTTTCCTAGGAAAATGATAAAATGAAGATTTTTTTTTTTTTTACTCCCTTAAAAAGGAACCCATAAGTGGCACCTTAACTCTAGCACACAGTGAATCACAGCCAGAGGTATGATTCCTCAAAACACAAATAATTCTAATTCTGTATTTTTAAATTCCACCCAATGTGCAGCAACTGTACAGCACATCCCAGAGAAGCCTGCATCTAGATTAGGCCATTGACTACTTTCAAGTCCCAAATATTACAGAAATTTAGGTGCGTGCAGAGTGGGGTCTTAAAAGATTCTACATTATTCATTACATTAGTAACTTTTAATCAAGGAACTCATCAAGGAAGTAGGGCAAAGCTAGTCTGGTCAACCTGCTGCTGATTAGCCCACGGATGTGTTATCATGCACTTTCTCAAGAGGTTTTGTTTGGACTTGAGAGAAAAATTATTCCTAGCATCAAACTGCGTGTGTCCTTTTTTTTTTTTTCCTGTTCATAGCTCAAGCTTGCAACTGTGATTAGAAAATGAAATGCAAATACTTCTGAAGAAACAAGATGAAGGGAACAATTTCATGATTTCTCACTGACATCAGCAGGCCTACATAGAACAGTGCAGCTACTGTGGATTAGGTGAGGAAGGCCAGGTACAAGTGGGAGATCTTTGCCAGGCAAAGCTTCTGTTTATATAATTTCATTCTACATAAGCACAGACACTCTCCAGATCATAAGAGTTTCTCACCTCCAGAAGGACAAACTTCTAACATGCTACATGATTGCAGACGAAGATGAGATAAAAAAAGATTTTGTCCTTACATCTCCTTAAGCTTTTAGGAACCTCGCAGATATTGACTATGTAAAAATATATTTTAAATTTTAATCATATTTATTGGAATATCCTCTTCAAATCACATGATTATTTAAAAGACAATGCATACAAGAGTATTATCAAATTATGTCATGACAATTCTATAAAAGAAATTCTTTCAGTAATATTTAGGAGTGTAAAAAGGTAAAAAAAATAGAAAAGTAATAATCACTGGCTGAAGCAAAGATTCAGTGTTGTTCTGGCAGTAGTTTGGCAGGATTTGGATATTTCTATTTGCACTTACCTGCTTGCCACTGCTTCCCTTTTAAGTTACCACTCCACCCTAATAACCCATCATAAGTTGAGGTACAGTTCCTACCTGAAGCATACACAAAGCGATCTGATAGAGCTGAACACACACACACACACACACACACACACTTCTAGTAGCAAGGCTAACAGGAAAGAAATATGCATCCAGATATCCTGACGTATCCAGTAGGCAGTAACCTACCTACACTCAATTACAACCGCAATAGAACATCTGACCCTAGTCTTGTAGAAAATAATGCAACTGTTCTCCCATATAAAACAACTATTCTCACCTTCTTTTCCTACCTGAGATGAGGCACAGGGAACCATATTGTTTTCCTGATGCAGAACACCGCATCCATTTTTCCTCCTCTCTTTCCTGCTTTTCACTCTACCCTCTTTATCCCTAGTGCTGCTCTTGTCTACAAGTAGAACTACAAAATAATGCAGAAACAAAAAGAAAAAAGCCACCAACTTTAAAAGGCCTTAGCTAGTGCTTTCATCCCTCCTCCTCTTCCTTCCCTCCTTGCCCCTTAGATGTTTTAAACACTTGTATGTTCTGCTTAACTCTTGCCTGTGGTTACATTTGTCTGTCACTGTCAATGACTTTTATGTGTAGAAAAAAAAATCAGCTTGCAAATATGAAAGACTGATAAAATACATACAGCATTTTTACTTCCTTTTTTTTCTACAATACTTCACTCCTTTAAAGACACAAAACCTGCTTGCTCCAAATGTAAATCTTAAAATATATCAACGGGTCATTCTTTTCTAAGTATACTAAAAATATGAGGCCTGTATTCCTCTCCTCTTTTATTTCAGTGCTTTAAGGGTTTCTTAAGATAAAGCAATAAAGTTGTACTCTGCACAATTTTTTTTTGTCTGCTGAGAGAAAATAAAATGTTTGCAATATGTACCCCAAATTAGCTGAAATAACATGGTCTAAAGACTTTCACAGTAGTCTATTACATAGAAGAACTATTTACAGTATTTTATGTGCTACACTGTTATTCTCAATTCTTTCCCTTCTCCAAAAACCAAGCAGACAACCTGCATAGCTTTTTAACTTACGAAAACCTATCTGAAGGAATACAGAGCTCACTTTCTCACAGTACCCCACCGTGGAGGTCCAAATTGAGCCTAAATATCTCATTAGAACTGCAAAATATCACACAAGAAATCAGTGAGCTAGGATCACTTCTAGCACGTGTGAACACCTGGCCCAAAGTAGAAGATAACACCTTTACAGTTGGTCTGAAAAAGAAACAGCCTTCAGCAAGCATCTGGAGCACTCCCTCAACTCGCTATTTCTAAATGATCAAAGCTACTCCGAATGTTTTTGGTAACAAGAGTGATTTATAGGTTGTTTTCATCTGAGTTGTCAAACATGAAAACATTATACTTACACAACTCCTAAAATGGCGTGGGACACAAACACAGTTATTAAGGATATAAAAGTAGACAGATATCTGAAGGAAGATAAGGATGCCTCCACATTCCTTCCTCTACAGAGACTCCAAACCAGTCGTGACACCTTTATATGTAAGGCATGCTATATATCAGGTATGCTAAGCCATTTTAAATCACTGTGCTCTCTCCCTTCCCAACGCCTTTTTTTCTAATGGCATATCCTTCCCTTTTGCTTATGCTGCTCCCTCATTTCTTACTTAGGCACCCAGTTCCTGAACTGTCATTAAAGTTTTTTATATTAAGCTTGAGCTGCTCCCCTGGATCTCTCAAGTGTAAAAATCCAAACTCACCATTACAAGGCTCCTAGACATCATACAGTTCTTGCTTGCATCCCTCCATCTATCCTAAACCAATCAATCCAAGAGTTCTATTCCTCGTTTCCTAGCAAATTTCTTGCATCAAGGCAGAAATGCAACACTGTCTTTGCACACCAGGTGCTCCCCTGGACTTCATTTTCACATCCTCTGTGTAGACAGAGACTTGTAGAAACTGGGATTCTCCTGGAGAAGCTCGTCTTCCAAAGCCCAGCTACCCACAGCTGCCTTGCCTAACTGGCACATCTCCAGCCATCTTCAAGGAAGAGAGAGAGTGTTTTCCTGCCAAAGATGCAGGCATCAGTGCCAAGTTCAATACATACTTCGGCTATCACTAAATAGTTAGAAGATGCTCTCTCCCAGCCAGTTGTCACTTCAGCTGACACCCCTAACAAGTCACAGCTTTTGGTAATCATCTTGTTTCCGTAGTATAAGACTGGCAAAATAACTTGGCTGCAAGAGACATGTTTTTCCTGAGGAGTATAAGCAAAAAACAACCAGAACAGAAATAGAAGAGCTAAGAGACACTGGACAGTGGAAGAAACAGAAAGGCTCAAACCAGATTTGTCATTTTCTCTCAAGTTATTGTCCACATTTCCCTCCCAGAGTGTTACCTACAACCTGTTCTTGTTTTCTTCCACTCTGTTGAATATTCTTCAGGACAGCAAGGAGTACATGCTCATGTGAGCACATACATCCAAAAGAAGTATTTCAGAAAAAAAAAAAAGGAAACATGAACTCTCCTTCAGAAAATGGCAGTTATCCTCACCGACTGATACACTGCCTAGAAATGTAGACTGTCTGTGCAAAGGCAATTCATGTAAAAATGAAAGTGCTATGCACAGCCCAAAGGGATATGTAATAACATCACCCATAATCAACAGTCAGAAGCATAATGCATTAGTTGTAATGTTTTATGGACGAAGTCACTGGGAAGATACTCAGGGACCACTATCTATGGTAATGCAAGAATAAGTACTACAGTGCAATGTTCACTGTATGGAAAAATAAAATGTATGGGCTCAGCGTGACAATGCGCAGGGCTTTTTTGCATCCCTCTTATTTCAGGAAAATTTAAGTTTTAAACAATATTCTGGGTTGAATAGCAAGTAGATGAGCCTATGAACCACAGAACACAAGAATATGTTGCATAAAAGATTTCAAAATAGACATAGACAGAAATACAAACTTCAGATGCTAATATCATAATTTATATTGCTGGGGCCTCTAAGGTCTCTTAATTGATTTTTTTAAACTAAAAACTAAGCGACTTCATGAAATCTTTATTTATATAGTCAGTGAATTCTTCTCCTGAGTTAAGTCCAATTTCCTCTGGAGTCAGACATGTATTTCCTACAGATGTCTCTGGGAGCCATCTGTATGCTTTAGTAAATAGCACTGGGGGGTTGCCTGATATCTCAAGAGATGAAGCAGCAGAGTGCTAAATCTCTACAAATGGAGACAGTTGCTCTACCACAGAAGCAAAGGCCAAGTTTAACACTAAAAATCCAGTCAGTAGCCACATTGTGTTCTGTTCTGCAACCCCACAGCCTTGCTGTCTCCTCTCCCAGTCATGGTAAGACCACTGAAAAACAGAACAGAAATGTCGTGCGCATCATCTTTACAAGCATAACTTACAGATGCTGCTGTCATCTTTCTGACTTTTAATATAATCACTTAGGAAGAAATAGAAATGAATACTTGTTGAACAGTCAGTTCTTAACAGAAATTAACATTTATGACATCTCATAAAATCATTATGTCACTTGCCAACTTGAAACTTAGATGCCAATTTGACCTGAATGAAGCTGACTAAAGACAACGCCATAAACCCACTAGTTCAGAATTCCACTGCTGCTAGCATCAGCATAGGTCCAAGGCAGGAGACTTAAAAAAAGGAAAAAAAACACACCAAACAACAACAAACAAAAAAAACCCACCACCAAAAAAACCACCCAACCAAAAAAAAACCCCAAAACACCCCAAACAAACAAACAAAAAGAAAACAACTCACAGGAAAACAGCCCCAATTTTCAATCTTTTTTTTTCCTGGAAGTACCTCACATGAGTACTTCATTTTACACCACAGGTCTTGTCAAAGTGAAAACTGAAATCAGGTCCCACAAACCAGTGTAAAGCTCTTTTGCTAAATCTTGAAAGGTAGTGGTAACTCAGAAAAAAAAGTCTTAGTCGTCACCACATGGTAATTTACATCCAGACAGCCTAAAATATAATTGCTCTCAACACTCCAGTAAGAAACACGTATTGCATAGAATGGCTGATTGCTTAAGAAGCATTTACTAAAATTGCTTAGGCACCATAGTGTATGACTGCCAATTTCTCATCTATGCATTTTATTTTGTCTTCTTCTGGTAGATGGCTGGTTCCTCCTAGTAAAGAAGCTGCTTTTTTTTTTTTTTTTCCCCCTCTAATTCACTTATGAACTCTTTGTTTTCATTTACATGCAGATTTTGTACATTTCTTGAAGTATGAGCTATCTAATTTTGTTGAAGTATTAATATCTCATCTAGTCATCCCAGTAATCTGTGCAATGGGTGATCTAAACTGAAAACAAAAACTGAGGAGAACGGGGAGTTTTGTTACTTAGATCAACAGGGGATTAGGAGCGCCATTCAACCATTTTACAGTGTAGCTTTGAGTAAACAGATCTACTTTTGGAATGATAAATGCTCTTTTAATATGAAAGTATTGAGATATCTGTTTGAAAAATATTACTTTCAGAGGAGAGGGGACTGGAATGTTTACAGGGAAAGATTTTGTGCACAGATCAAAAGGAAATTCTTGAGTTTTTGTATCAGTCCTTGAAGTACAATTAAGGTACTGGAGATTCTTTGGGGAGCTCTTCTGAGGACTTTTTTTTTTTCAAGTCATTCCAGCATTAACATGGCATTATGAGTGGATTAGGTGAGTGTTCTTTTGCAGATAAATAAATAAATGTAACAATCTCCAGTTGCCCTTAGAAGAAAAAACCTGCTCCATATTGAGTTCAAGCATATGCAGGAAATGATTAGGGCCTAGAGAGCTGATTCCATCTACAGCATCATCTACTCGAAGATCTAACAACTAGGCTGTTCTGAGGGTTGCTTATTGTAGAAAGAGGCAGTGCAGTAAATATGGGATTAACTAGAGCCACAGCATGAGAGATATCATAAACATCCTTTCAAGTAACATGCTGAAAATCTGAAGGATGCTGTTCACTGAAAGAAAATACAGTGTATTGAATAAAGATATTTTCATTCCATTCCTTTTTAATTAGAAACCAAGATTTCCAAGAACCCAGACCCTTTCACAATGACACCAAAAGCAAATCTCCTGTAACAGTGACTGAAACCTAGACAAATGCAGTTGTAGTTGGTACACTAGGCCACAGGCTGAGAACCTTCAGTAGGTATCTAGGCAAAACATTGCTTTGATTAATGAGATTCAGGCTTCAGATAACACCCTGTGAGCAGGTCCAATAGTATTACTTGTTAGATCAACACATAATCTCTACACAAGAGCATCACAACCTTAAACTTTCAAATTCTACACCTTACTTATTATTACAGACATTATAATTATTATAGACTAGGAATCAAATCTTAAGTGACTACATTCATATTTACGTAACAGATGAATGAAGGGCTATGGGATACCTGGAAATAAACTTTGTTTTGCAGTTGAAGGGTTAACTCTTTAGAAAAGATGTGCCTCTGAATACTGGCAAATAAAATAAAGTAAAAATATCACATGCATCAAAATATTTTCAACATGTGTGGCACGACACTAGCACAAATAACTTTATCTTTCATAGAAGACAATTTCTAAAGATGTAAGCTCTGTCAGGTTCAGAATAATTATTCATGGACAGATTGATTGACAAACAACTCCCAGCTACTTTATAAGCCACTTGGGATACCTCGTGTATCTATCAAAGAAAGCTAATGAAATTTCACATATATCAAATAAAGCGGGTGTGTGGTGGAATCAGACCATATAAACAGATGCCTCTATTAATTCGATCTACTTTAAACAGCATGTAGTACGATATGTGATGGTTGTCTATTTTTCCCTGTAACTACATTAACTACAAGATTTGAGTAAGAAATTTACTAATTGCCGTTAGTTTGTGTCTGTGTTTATCAAATATACTTTCTGATGCTCTAACCATATTGATGGATTCAGAACAAGCGATTAAGTTTAAAATTTGGATGATGTTCCGAAGTGGTGTTCTTTGGTATTGTCTGTGTCCTTTGTCAAGATTGATGCACATACTTCTACATCTTTCTTACGCATTCTCAAGTTAACTTTAATTATGATTTTCTCCTTAGTGAATTCATTGAGGTAACCTGATAGAGGTAATCGTTTTTTCCCCTCCTTTGATATGAACACAGAGGTGGGGAATTTGAAGGAGGTGGGGAAATTGTCCATTACTTTCCGATCAAAATTATTGCTACCACTTCCCACCTACATTTGGCTTTAATCTTGCAATGAAAGAGCTTTCTTTGGGCGGCTCAGAATGACCAAGGTAAGCCTTTTTGTGAGCTCCTTTACACACCTGCTCTAACTTTTCCTGGACAACATCCTGGAAAACATTTGAAAATACTTTTATATTCTGTAAGCACAAATAATGAAGTCACAGAGCTAAGAGGATAGCAGAGAAATTATATTTTTTCCTCATTAGGCTAGCCACATTTACCTCACTGTTCCTTGTTTTCTTTTCGCTCTGGTTTAACCCAGCGGGCAGCTAAACACCACACAGCCATTTACTCACTCCCCTACAGTGGGATGGGGGAAAGAATAAAAAAAAAAAAAGGGGGGTTGAGATAAAGATAGTTTTACAGGAGAGAAAAGGCAGGGAAAATAATAATAATGAGAAGACAATATACAAAATGAGCAATGCACAATGCAAACACTAACTGATACCCAGCCAGTCCCTACTTAGTCTTTAGAATATGTAGAGACCTGTCAGTTATTGATAACCGGAAAAATTGGCTTTTAGAATAGAAACTTATATACAAATTGTGTGAGGTGTTTATCAGAGGCGGATTCTTACACAAATTAAGGATCTTCTCAGAAAAACGTAATGTTATTGTAATTGATATAATTGCTCTTACAGACTATATATCAGTGCAAATATCCGTATCCATATCAACATTCTTATTCTTAAATCAGCAGGTCTTAAGTTAATCTGGCAAGATGCTACAAACTCTACCATGTTGAATTGCTCACACAACAGCTTTAAGGCTGTAACTGCAGCTGCAGAGTAGTATCAGTTCATTTCCAAAGCTGATAAATATTAACATTTGTAAAGCAAAGGTCCACGAAATTATTCAAAATAATATACTTCAATCTCAACTTAATCACAATTAATCTAGTCAGGCCTGCTCATAGGCTATGTAGGGCTTCCCTTCACTGCTGTAAGACACTCAAATTTCTATTTTCTTAATAAATTAGGGAAAACAGAGGATACAGGACTCTCTATATGTGCTTCGCTCCTCATTTAGCTTTCCAAAAGAGAAAAGTATCTTTGGCTTACTTTGGAATGGCAGTTAAAACAAACACCAAATGCTTATACTACAAGTGTCTTTAAAAAAATTAGATTTGCATTAGCAGTGATAACGTAGCAAAGTTGTATTTTCATAAGTTATGTTATAGTTATGGTATATTAAGTTACAATATTATTTAAATAAAGCTAATATATTTTTTTCACTGGACATAATGCATACATGTTGTTGAATAGCTGTGAGAAACAATTCTTCACCGTGGAGCTAATTGAGCGAGATCAGAAAGTTTCACCTACAGCCAGCTTTAGATAATGAACATAGATGCACAGTGAAAGGAACTAAATCAGAAACGGTCAGTTCTTCCAAAGTCCACTTTTTATGTAAATTGCCTGAATTTTCTAAAAATGTCCATTACTTTCCGTAGGTTTGGTAAACCGTTTAGTACAAAACCAAGTATTTTAGGACAGAAGTCTGAAAACAGAAAGTCAAATATAACATTTTAAATAATGCAGTATCTGCTTTACATGCAGACTTAAACAGCATTAATAGAAGATTTGTGAGCAACCTCTGGTTTGAATTTTTAAAGCAATTTCTATCAATAAAAATGAAAATGAGGAAGCAATTAACCAGTTAAGCAGTGGGTTCTATTAGAAAGAATAATACTGCAACAATAATCCCTTCAACATGAAGTTTAAATATTGAAAACAACAGCCACCCTAATGACTATATTTGTCCTCATTAGAGCAGAATAAAGGTGGCTGCTGAATTCCTAAACTAGAAGCTTCACATGGATTTTGGCAGGTGAAGCTTGACAGAGTGAATGATGAGGCACGCATTTGATGCTAATCAATAAACATTTACTTTCAAATTTCACCACTTAAAATCCTAAGAAGTTTGAAATTAACATTACCAAAGGTCTAGGAGATAGAGAGGTTTAATTTACTACTATAGCATGCTAAACAATGTTAAAACGTACTCTTATTCAATGACACCAAAGAGAATTCTGCAATAAACGTTACCAATACAGAAGAAGAAAGTCTTTAAAGGTTTAAAAATTTTTCAGATTCTGAGATCCCAAACACTGGAGGAAGTGTAGATCGTAATATTGTACTGATAAGAAAAAGCATCTGACGTAATTAAAAAATAATCCTCAGTTGAAAAGACTGATCTAAAGCCAGTTCATGTCACTGGCAGCTTTTGCCCTGTGATTTTGGTGGTCTTTGCACCAGATCAGAATGAGGCCAAGTCCTTCTTCACCTAGTAGAATCTATGGAGACCGCTACAACACAAAGCTAAGCGGACATAGAAGACAATATGTGAATTCAAATGATGAATACACTCTAGTTTAAAAAAAATAAATACGTTTTACCTTAAACAAAAACTTTGCGACAATGTCCATAGAACAGCCCTAAGCAGTTTTGCTCTAGGAAAAGAACATAACATTTTGTGTAAAAATAGGAAGGACCAAAAGAAAAAGAACTAGCCCACATTTCTGGGAATGTATCTGGGTGCGAGAGCTGGCACTGCACAGTATGTTTTTGTAGATTAGGTTATTAGAAACTGATTAATTATTTAGAAGCAATCAATTTAAATGCTATTTCTATATTAGGGCAAATTAAATGTAGAATTTTTGAGACAGTTTAATGAATTTGTATCTAGTTCTCTGTCATACTCATTTTTCAGAATACTTTTCCCTGATTTTCTCATGGTCTTAGATGTTATGCTGAATGAGTACTGTCCTGACCAAAGAAATTAGCTATAAAATTTAGTTATGATTCATAGGTATCAATTACCCCTGGGCTCAAACCCAGCAGCTGGTTCTATTTTATCATACTTACTTCATAAAACCCCAGTGCCAAGAAATAATATATTTATTGTATTAATGATGAAGCATTAAGAAGTGTAGCCACACCACCTAACATTTACGTGAGGTGTCTAAAGTGGATGAGATTCCTGTGTAGTCTCCCAAGATTCATTCCTTCATTATTGCAGTAGTAATCTAACGGAGGTGACCTGGACAGACTGATCTTTACTACCAACAAGGAGAGCAAGACAACAAATCTAGTTATTTTGTGTGGGGTAGAGCAAACAACTCCCTGTCACGAGTCCAAATCTGAGGCTACTGAAGCACAGAGGTGTGAATGAGGCCTGCATATCAGAAACTAAAAGAGAAATCCACCTCACTCAGCCAAAACAAAGCCTTTAAGAACACAAATCTTGTCCTGAAAAAGTGTTTTATTAGCAAGTAAATGATCTTGTTATTGTGTTTGCCTTCTGCATAGAAAGTCAACTTCTTCCTGCTGTGTCAACAAGTATCTTAAAGTTACTGAAAAAGAGATTTTTGCATTTCTGTAAAAACAATTTCTTCTTATTAAGAAATGCCTTTCACAGGCTTTCTGGTGAATGTAGTTAACACCCTTTTACTCTAGGGAAAAATGCTAAATTACTTTTCAGCTAGGAGCTATTCCGTATCTACTTGTATCAATGTCTGGTGAGAGCTCAGAAATCCTGTGCCAAAAAATCTGATACTCATTTTGCTTGCTAAATGTGTCTCAACTCTTCTTAGAAACAGCTGGATGAAGACTCCTCCCATGCAAGCCAGCGTTATTGTATGACTGTATTTACAGTGCTCATTAAAGGCTCATCCTGAAAAGCCCAGGACAGTCTCCACCACACTGGATGTCCACAGAAACCAATAGAGATGAATCTTGGAGCAGCACGTTATAGAAATGAACCTCAAACAAGTCCCAAGGTTGGTATGGCATTTGAAAGCATGAGTAACTTTAACCAGTGAAGAAAGTTCATAAGATTACGCATATATGGTCATGGGATTAATTTCCTTGAGCAATGGATTTATAGTCAATGTGATACCAGGTTTCTAAATCATTCTTTCTTTCATTGTTCAAGCACAGAAAATCCTATGTGCTGAAGCAGCTTTCTGAACAGGTTTCCNGTCAATGTGATACCAGGTTTCTAAATCATTCTTTCTTTCATTGTTCAAGCACAGAAAATCCTATGTGCTGAAGCAGATTTCTGAACAGGTTTCCAGAACAGACATTTCTCCATTTCATCATCTATACTACAAAAGTCTATAGCATGCAATACAATACACTCTGATACTATGTAAGTCAGTTTTCCAGAAGGGATGGAAGTCTCATATACTGCATAAGATTGAATCAACTGTAATGTAACATATATCATATAGTTTGTTTTTTCAGAAAGCAAGTTGTTTAACAGATTCTTCGATAAGTATGTATTGTCTTCAAGGACTAGGTGTTTAAAATCATATCAAGATATTTCTTTGAAGAAGTGTTAAGTGTTCATTCAAAAAAAAAACAAACAAAAAAACCCCCCAAAAAATAAACAAATGGAAAAAAAAAGAGAAAGGGGGACTGTACACTTCACAGTCCTAAGTAATCCTGCATCCTTGTTTTTCAAACTTCATGTTTTCCCCTGCTTACACAAGCCTTTCATTTGACGTCCCTTGCATTTAGTTCTGAAGAACTCAAAATTTCAGGCCCAGAGTGGGCCCAAACTTTTGCAATGCCACAAGAGACAGGACTACTTTCTGGTTTCAGCTGAATGAAAAACAAACAAACAAAGCACACTAAAGAAAGTTATCCTGATTTCTAAAAATAAATAAATAAATAAACAAACCAACTAATAGCTGGGAAAACGAGACTAATTTTGACCTATGTGTGAAGATGTTTGAGTTCTTAAAAAGCATTCTCATGTTTACTAAGACCACAGATTCAGAGGTAAGTCATATCAGGTTTGATTTTTTTTTTTTNGTTTCAGCCTGAAAACTGTTGTGAAATAAGTTACAAGGAAACATTGGTTCAAAGAAACTAAGAGGAGCACACAAGTAAAAACAAGTACCTCAATTACTTCTAATGTAGTTTTCTATATCATTATACTCCATATATCAGACAAAGATTTGCAGATAATTACCTGTAAAGTACCGTTCAAACCGTGAAGGGCGAGGCAGCGGCACCGACAAATTGTGTGGCCGAGCTCCAGGATTTGGGAGTGGACAGGGAGCTCCGGGAACCGGCCAAACCCGAGGGGAAAACGGCGGCCGCAGCAGGAGCCGGCAGCTCCGGCGTGTGAGGCAGAGGGACTGACGGGGCTGAGGCGTGAACGGGAAAACGGCGGGAGATTGAAACGCGACCGAATCGGCGGCGACGCCCAGCCCGCGGGGGCAGCGGCTTCGCTCCCGTCGGATGGCAGCTCCCACACGGGCGGGCCCCGCATCCTGCTCGTTGACCAACAGCGCAGGGCAGCGCTCCAAGGATCTGTGAACGTGGCCGCCACTCACCCAAGAACCAAACCCGTTGTTGTCACGAAGGCAGCACCTTTAAAATTTCATGGGTCCGCCCAGACAGATCGAGCTGAGAAGGCCGTCGCCGGAAAGGATATGGAGACCCAGACGGAGCTCTCACACAAACGTGGGGC
>VWZK01011057.1:72451-113949 GCA_013396935.1 Baryphthengus martii
GATTAATTTCCTTGAGCAATGGATTTATAGTCAATGTGATACCAGGTTTCTAAATCATTCTTTCTTTCATTGTTCAAGCACAGAAAATCCTATGTGCTGAAGCAGATTTCTGAACAGGTTTCCAGAACAGACATTTCTCCATTTCATCATCTATACTACAAAAGTCTATAGCATGCAATACAATACACTCTGATACTATGTAAGTCAGTTTTCCAGAAGGGATGGAAGTCTCATATACTGCATAAGATTGAATCAACTGTAATGTAACATATATCATATAGTTTGTTTTTTCAGAAAGCAAGTTGTTTAACAGATTCTTCGATAAGTATGTATTGTCTTCAAGGACTAGGTGTTTAAAATCATATCAAGATATTTCTTTGAAGAAGTGTTAAGTGTTCATTCAAAAAAAAAACAAACAAAAAAACCCCCCAAAAAATAAACAAATGGAAAAAAAAAGAGAAAGGGGGACTGTACACTTCACAGTCCTAAGTAATCCTGCATCCTTGTTTTTCAAACTTCATGTTTTCCCCTGCTTACACAAGCCTTTCATTTGACGTCCCTTGCATTTAGTTCTGAAGAACTCAAAATTTCAGGCCCAGAGTGGGCCCAAACTTTTGCAATGCCACAAGAGACAGGACTACTTTCTGGTTTCAGCTGAATGAAAAACAAACAAACAAAGCACACTAAAGAAAGTTATCCTGATTTCTAAAAATAAATAAATAAATAAACAAACCAACTAATAGCTGGGAAAACGAGACTAATTTTGACCTATGTGTGAAGATGTTTGAGTTCTTAAAAAGCATTCTCATGTTTACTAAGACCACAGATTCAGAGGTAAGTCATATCAGGTTTGATTTTTTTTTTTTTAATAAACTATCAAATATAGCAAATTTGTTAATAAAATTTCACCTCAGCTTTAATTTTTAAAAAGTATTTTTCATATTACAGCATGGGTTTTCTTGACCCTCTTGCTTGTATCCACAGTCAAAGAAAGGCTGAATTTAGTTAAACCATTTTTTTTAAACGTGATTTGACATTTTTACTAATTAATGTAAACGATTTATCCAAAACAACAAGTGAATCCACTGCATGTGTGGGATTTTTTAAATGACAACCTATTTGCTTGCTTTGCCAGTAGACAATATGACTATTTTTGAAATTACAAGGATTAACATCTGTTTCCAGACACCTGCATAACACTTACTAAAATACAGAAGGCTCTTAGAATATATTTGAGTGTAAAATTAGGCCTCCTACCTAGAAAGCAGAGAACGTTTCAGCCTGAAAACTGTTGTGAAATAAGTTACAAGGAAACATTGGTTCAAAGAAACTAAGAGGAGCACACAAGTAAAAACAAGTACCTCAATTACTTCTAATGTAGTTTTCTATATCATTATACTCCATATATCAGACAAAGATTTGCAGATAATTACCTGTAAAGTACCGTTCAAACCGTGAAGGGCGAGGCAGCGGCACCGACAAATTGTGTGGCCGAGCTCCAGGATTTGGGAGTGGACAGGGAGCTCCGGGAACCGGCCAAACCCGAGGGGAAAACGGCGGCCGCAGCAGGAGCCGGCAGCTCCGGCGTGTGAGGCAGAGGGACTGACGGGGCTGAGGCGTGAACGGGAAAACGGCGGGAGATTGAAACGCGACCGAATCGGCGGCGACGCCCAGCCCGCGGGGGCAGCGGCTTCGCTCCCGTCGGATGGCAGCTCCCACACGGGCGGGCCCCGCATCCTGCTCGTTGACCAACAGCGCAGGGCAGCGCTCCAAGGATCTGTGAACGTGGCCGCCACTCACCCAAGAACCAAACCCGTTGTTGTCACGAAGGCAGCACCTTTAAAATTTCATGGGTCCGCCCAGACAGATCGAGCTGAGAAGGCCGTCGCCGGAAAGGATATGGAGACCCAGACGGAGCTCTCACACAAACGTGGGGCCGGGCAGGTCTCTGGCTGCAGGGAGCGCCTGAGGCTGTCCCTCGTACCGGAGGGAGCAGAGACAGCCCCTTGTGCGCAGCGTGCGCAGGGGAATGATTTGCTCGGCCTAGTGTAAGAGCCTGACTATCTTTGTCTCGAATCTTGTGTGGTGATAATCTGCAAGGCCCGTCTGGAGGGGAAGACGTGTTAATAGCTCTCGATGTCTCTGCTCTCCCTCTTGCATTCCTTGCAGAGAAGCTCTAAGAGAAGGAAGAGATTAAGTCTGGCAAGCGGGACTGTGTCTTCTGAGTTAATTGCTTCCACCAAACTGCCCCAAGAGGGGGCCGATAGTAGGTGCCACACTAGAGGGGCTCATGCAAATCAACACTGCTTCCTGTGGAAATCGAGGATGCCACCAATGTATCTCAAGTGTGTAAACAGTCAGGAAAATATTGATCTGGTGTGCACCCATCACTGAAAGACTGAAGACTTGAATTAACACTGTGAGATGTCGCTGGATCCAACGGTGGTGGTACCTTACGTTATTCTCTCTCCCCCTATGCTTTCCTCTTTCTACTAACTTCTCTTTCTTCTCGAAAGTCGGTTGTGCCTTAAAGTAATTGCAGAGGATGATCCCCTCTCCTCTTGCCACCAGACAGAAGGAGGGGATCTAAGAGATGGGTGGGAATGGAAACAGGTCCCTGCACACGGCAGGGAGGGGGTGTGGGTGAATCCTCTCCCAGCCCCCCTTAGCTTCCCAGTTGCCCCTGCATGGGGCTCTGGAACTTGAAGGCCGGGGAAGTGATGGAGATGAAGGTCCATCCACGGGGTTGCCTGGAGTGAGTCAGCCAGCCCCAGGCATTAGGACCGCTTGTGTTCAGAAAAAAAGGAGGGTCTTGGTTGTAAGCAATTAGCCCTTGTCATTTTCTCCCTACACAGCTTCCCTGCGTCTTTGTGGTCTTCCTGAGTGGCACTCTCTCTTCCAAAGGCCATAAACTCTCCTTTTGTACCCAAGTCCCAGCCAAAGCTCTCCATTCAGCCAGGCTGGTCTTCTTTCCTGATGGCTCATCTTTTGGGACATGGGGATGGCCAGGATGGCCTGTTCCCACTCGTGGGCTCTGAGACATTGTCAGCATGACATATCCACTGGCCCCAAAGCACTAAACTTTTCCCCACCACCCCTAGTGGCCTCAAAGAGTTTTCACAGTTCTGCTCTGGGATCCAGCCATCTAGCTACATGTTTGACACTAAGGCATACATGGCATTTACAGGTCACGCAAGTCTTTCAGCTACCCTGTAATAACTGCTCAGAATGGACACGTTCTTCTGGTCTTAGTATTAGGCTAGGAGTTTTTACAAATTGGGCTGTTTAGGTGGCTATGTTTCTATCACGTCTTCGGTTTGCAAATACTGACAAATACCCACCTTAGAAGCCTTCCTTCCCTTCCAGACACAGGTATCAGTATAGCTAATAGGTATGTGTCCTGGTTTGAGTTCGAACAGAACAATTCTGTTCAGTGTTTTTTACTTTTCAGCTCAGTTCCTTTAACTAACTGCACTTTCTGAAATTAGCAGCCTGTTTTCACCAGCAGTGGCTGCTTCTGGCAGTGATAACGCTCCATGTTTACAGTCAGTGCCAGGGACTGGTGTGCAGAGCAAGGCCACTGCTAGATCCTGGGTACTACACTGGGGAGTGCAGAAGGTAAAGGCCGCACCTGCAGGGAGGAGCGGACAGATGGGTGCCCTTAAACTGACCCGGGGGTATTCCATCCCATAGACGCCGTATTCCGCTGCTGGGGGCTCTTGCTCTGGGTCCTTTCTCGGATTCTTCCTTGTTCCTTCGATGGCCGGAATCCAAAGAGGACTCCATCCATTCTGCCTTCAATCCTGATTGGAGTGTTCCTGAATCCAGTACCAGAATCTAGGTCCTGAACATGGTTCCCGTCTGCTGCTGGGCCCTTTCCCGGTGCCTGATTTATAACATCAGTGGTGATGGTGATGTACTTGCCATCAGGGGGGTTTGGGTTGGATACTGGGTATATATTTGTAAATATTCCATTATATTGTTATTATTTTCCATTTTCATTAAAGCTGTTCTAGTTTCCTTATTCCTTTCCTCTTCCCCTTTGGGGAGGGAGGGGGGTTAACAGAGACTGTCTGTTAGGTTTTGGGGCTGCCCTGACCCTAAACCGCGACAGTAAGAAGATCAACCTCACAGCTGAGAATTATTCAGCTACATAACTCCATCTATGTAAAAGGACACACACACTGAAGCAACAAAACTAGAAAAAGTGGTCACATAGGCAATTAGCATGAAAACTGGCAGAAAAATTATTCAGTTCTCTATTAGATGGGATCTGTAAGGACTTGCTGTTGAAAATAATCCTGTTCTTTGAGCATCTGTGCTTTAATGCAGGAGCTGATGGTTAATAGTCTATGGTTCCCTTTCTGACCTTAAAATCTATTACTCTAAAGCAGGGACTTCTCTCCCTGGTATCTGAAAGTATGATCTAATACCAAATGTTGAATTAAAAGACACAGCACTCAGAAGATAAAAGAAATTAGTTTTGCTACTACATACCCCACAAGACAGACAAGTATTTGCATTTGAATAATAATGTTAATATTAGGAAAACTATAGCATAATCAGTTGTGCTTCACTACACAATCTTACTGTAGCTGTAGCAGTATATCATTTTGGTGCAATTACAAAGACACTTAGCACTTTGAAGCAAAAAACAATTTTTCAGTTTATGCGCAAAGCCATTTTTTACTTCCCTGTTGGCTCTGCCATTGGAAATATTATTGAATCCCCAATCAGTCATGTATAATAAGAAATCTTAACATGACAGTTACAAAACCCATTTTAAACATCTTTCAACTGTAAAGTATTCCATCATTTTATTTTATTTTTTTTAGTAAAGACTCAAGGGTAATAAGTGGGTAATGTTGCAGAGACCAAGTTTCCCTAGAAACACTCTTCACACGGACATACATTCAAGTTCAGTCATGCCCATGAAAGCAAATTTCCAGTCAGTATCACGAATACTTTCGTACTCATTTGGTCCTGGAATAAAGCAATACGACAAAGACTCTCAAAGATTTTCTGGCTCCTATACAGTCCACAGAGAAGGTTTTTGGAGTCTGGTTTGTTTATTATTTTGAGTCTAGATGCAACTCAAAAAAACCTAAACAAAGCCCAACACAAACATGACTCTTTCTCTACCATCCACAACACAAACCTTTGCTTTCTGACTCCTTCTCCGCTGAACGCACACGAGATTTGTTCATTAAGCTAAAGTTAGCCTGTGTGACTACTGCGCAGTTTGTTATATTTCTTTCGGTTTTCCATTTCCTGGTTTTGCGTGGGTAAAACAATCTCCATGTTTTCAGTAAAAGCTACAAAAAACAGACTTAAAATGAAAAAATAAAATACTAATATGGATGCAGTTTCTCAAGACACAAATTCCTGCTGGCTTTTGTCAGTTAACGAGCAGAAAATGCCTCTTTTGATAAATTTTCCATGACAAGATTATTTTTCTCCTCCTTCTCTATTATTTACCAATTCCATCAAAATCAACACTGTTACACTGGTGAAAATTACTATACAGGGTGCAAAGAAACATCTGTTCAAGTATAGTGGTAATGGATTTTTGGGAAAGAGCAGACTTAAAGAACTAGAACTGACAAAAGTAGCATTCAGAGCCTTGTGGAAAATGCGGTGTCCCAAATTCAACCTGAACTTGACACCGTTCTGTGGTGTGCAGAGAGAACACAGGACCCTCAGATACAGCAGAAAGGGGAGCCTTCCGTTTTTAATGTTGCACTGACAGGAGCTGCTGTGATGCAGTAGACACTGAGCAAACACAGTTAAAAAGCAGGGATGAGGTGGGGGGGCTGGAAGAAAGGCACTTCGTAATCATCTTTCCTGCCAGGACCAATCATCCATCCTTTATTTTATAGAACATGTCATACAGTGATAAGAATAGTATGTCCTGCGTCAAATCAATGAAGCAAGCGCTTTGTCCTGCGCTTCAGCGACCATTGTGAAAGATTAATCTGCGCAGCACGTAACCGCACTTCAGTCCAATTATAGTCCCAGGGAGCAGATTCGTAACCGTGTCTCAACCCCAGGCAATGCAGGCAGGCGGCACCTTGAAGCAAACTAGGGCCAGCTGGGATTCTCTAGCCCCAGACAGAGTTCAAACCAAGGATTATGGGCTATCCCACCTTCACACAGAATGTTACAGTGACTTTAGCTTTATTCTCTGATAACTTGTCCCAATACATAAGGCTGAAAAGCTGAGTTAAAATAACTATTAGTTAAAGCATTCCTAATTTTTTCTTGCTACATTTGCCTGTAAAATACTCACTAGTCAACTGTCTTGAAAATGAATATTTCTACTTTTGTTTCACTGATGAAATCTAGCAAGCTCTTTTCCTCCTGTTGCTGCATTACACACTGCAAATTAAAGGTCAGAAAGTCTTAAAAGCTTATCTTTGCTTTGACAAATAGTCTTGGACAGAAAAATGACAATTCACCCAAGCAACCTGGAGAGAACATTGCAAAAGACAACAGTATCTTTTAATCTATTTGCATGCCACTGTCTATAAGATGTGGTTCTTGTCTATATACTCATCATATCCAGTTTTAATGAGCTGCCCATTATTGACAGCTAATGACTGCTACCAAAGCAGTACAAGTATCATTGCACAAAACCCCGTTCCTGCATTTCTACTACCAGGCACTTGCTGATACTGTTAACGTACGGTAGTTTGTAGTTCTCCTCTCGTAATCTTCCCACACAGGGCGAACCTGATCCTGATTATTATGAGCTGTCTGCCTCCTTGATTTCCCCATCTGCTCTGCTACTGTCGGCTCCGGATTGCTTTGGTAGCACTGTAGGGAAAGATAATGTGCCAATGCTTTTATAAAACCGATTCAAAGTATGCTAGGAGTAGGAAATCCAAAATGTGTACAATCATGTGTTAAAAACTAATTGTCGGCTCTGAAAATAATTTAACCTGAGGCAAACATGAGATTGCCGTGCTTACAATCTTACAGAGAAGTTGAAATTTTACCAGGTGTCTTTTTTTTTTGAACGTGTTAGTTAACATGTTCACCTACCTTCTCTCTTTGGTTGAATTCCTCCCTCATTCCCCCAGGGGTCATTACTGGGTCCAGTCTTGCTTCTCGTTCAACATATTCACCAATGACCTAGGTAAGGGGACAGAGTGTACCCTCAGCAAGTTTGTTGATGTTAGGAAACTGGGAGGAGTGGCTGACACACCAGAGGGTTGTGTTGCCATCCAGCGAGACCTGGACAGGCTGGAGAGTTGGGTGGAGGGGAACCTAATGAAACTCAACAAGGACAGTGTAGAGTCCTGCCCCTGGGGAGGAATAACCCCCTGCACCAGTAGAGGTTAGCGGTTGACCTGCTGGAAAGCAGCTCTGTGGAGAAGGACCTGAGAGTTCTAGTGGACAAGTTAACTATGATCCAGCAATGTGCTCTTGTGACCAAGAAGGCCAATAGTATCCTGGGGTGCATTAAAAAGACTATGGTCAGCAGGTTGAGGAATCTCCCTCTTTATTCTGTCCTAGTGAAGTTACATCTGGAATATTATGTCCAGTTTTGGGTTCCCCAGTTCAAAGGAGATGGGGAACTACTGGACAGGGTCCAACGGACAGCAAAAAAAAGATGATTAGGGGACTGGAACATTTGTCTTATTAGAAAAGTCTGAGAGACCTGGGTCTGTCTGTTTAGCCTGAAGAAGAGAAAGCTGAAAGGTGATCTTATCAATGTTTATAAATATCTAAAGGGTGAGTGTCTAGAGAATGGAGCCAGTCTCTTTTCAGTGGTGCCCAGTGACAGCACAAGGGGCAATGGCCCAAACTGGAACACAGGAAGCTCTACTTAAGCATAAGGAGAAACTCCTTTCCTATGAGGGTGACGGAGCACTGAAACAAGCTGCCCAGAGATACTGTAGAATCTCCTTCTCTGGAGGTTTTCAAAACTTGTAGGGACATGTTCCTGTGCAACCTGCTCTAGGTGAACTTCCCTTGGCAGGGGAGGTTGGACTAGATGATCTCCAGAGATCCTTTCCAATGCCTATCATTCTGTGATTCTTCCTATCATTCCTTTTGCCGTCTTCCCTAAAATTCACTGCCTTGCCACACCATAGTACTAGGTGAAGACTCTTTGAACACTTTGCTAACATATCTAATACAGGGAAACCCTTCAAATAAGCTTTTTCTGGTGCAAGAAGGGAGAACTCTTTTTCTGGAGCAGATCACCTATCTTGTCTCTCCAGCATGAAGGTGAGTTGTCATTTCTAGTGTCCTGGGAGAAAGGCAGTGACCATGTGCCTCACTTGTTTAAGTTACCTGATGAAAGTTAGACACTCCCAGTGTTGCTGCTTCTGCTGCTGCTTTATTGACCTGCCAAAGAGAAACACAGACAAAACCTAGCTGAGAATAATTCAGTTTCATGACTTCAAAAACACTAAAACCCATTACTCCCATAAAATCTGTTGCAGCTATTACTGGAGTGTGCCAGTGGCAATTCTTGTGAGGTGCCATTTCAAGAGCAATAGGGGTGGGATGGAAACAGACTACATTTTTTTTTTGTTGAATGTACATGGTATGCTGTGCAGAATGGGAGAACCACTTAAAATAAAATAATTGGAGTGGAATCTTTTTGTAGATTCACCACTTTAATTATAGGTGATGCCCAAAACCGTCTCCACTGTATTACAAATTGTCATTACAAAAGGAAGACAACAATGAAATGTAAATTATTCATTTACAGAAACTTCTAATCAGTGACATAAATTAAAAAATATCACTAGCAGTCATTAAGATAAAAACATGTAAACTATTGTACTTGATCTGTAAGTTTGAATTTGTTCCTATTCTATAATTCTATGCATCAGTTTTGATCAGCATTCATGTATCTCAGAAAAAATCGCAACAACAACAAAACTCTCTGTCTTCACAGTTTCCTGAGAGACAAGGTTGGTTCTGGCAGGAGTCTGAGTTAAAATGGAAGCCATAACAAGGTTATGCACCATTTCTAAGGAAGGAAGATATTTAAGAGACAAAAATAAAGCAAGCATTTTCTCATGCTTTTCATATCCACGCTAGCCCAGCAATCACCAACTACGGAAATAGAACTCAGGCGATTTCTGTGAGGGGTATACTGGAAATGATCCACTCTCTTTGATATGCAGTAATTGTATTAAGCTAGATATGAATTAGGTTAGAGTAGGACTTGAATTAATTATTATTTTCACCAAAAAAAGAAGGCCAGATTCTGTCTGCGTACAAATCTGTTTGCACCACCATCACTCCTTCCAGGAATAAGGCTCCGTTCCCTGGAGATGCTCTCATAAGTGGGAATCGCCAAACCAGCTGCTTTCCAGACAGAGCCACAATGCTGCCTGTGTGTGCCACCATCGCTCTATGCTGTCAGCATTTATATACTATATACACGAGTTCTATTTCTGCTTAAAAGCATATGCAACGGTAGTTTTCTTGACTGGGGCACAGAAAGCAAAGATATTGTTGCTCAGTGCCACAGCACCACAAACTCCAGATGGTTGTTATAAAAGGGTTTATGCCTAGTTCATAAGTGATGACAAAAAATAAGGCCACAGCACACCTTGAATAATTTGTTGTTCTGAAAGTTTCCCAGGACATGTAACAGCTCCTCTTCTAGACAAATCAGGACTTCTACATCTGGAATCTCTTCCTCAAAATATTAGGTCTCTGATGTGGTGCCACTGCTTTCGGCCTCATCACTACCCCTACCTCCATAGTTGCCACCTCATAAAAGCCAGTCAACACAGAACATAGATAGGAGCATATAGGCATTCTGTAGTGCCAAGAACCTGTCATCACATAGCCCTGTAACAATTCCTCACAAAAGCACAGTCCTGATTGTCTTTTAATCAGTCTCTGGAGATGCTCTCTTGCTAAGGACTGTTAACTCAGGCTACACAATCGCAAGCGTCCCTGAGATACACACGAGTCACAAAATCACAGCAAACTCAAGCCAGTAGGTGAGCAGTTACACCAGCTCCAAACTCATTCTAAAGGTTGCACTGGTGACTTACAGCGAGACAAGTGGGTTGTAGCAAGTTGCATCAGGCACATCCCACCTACCTTGTTGTCCTGGTTTGACTTCGAACAGAACAATTCTGTTCAGTGTTTTTTACTTTTCAGCTCAGTTCCTTTAACTAACTGCACTTTCTGAAATTAGCAGCCTGTTTTCACCAGCAGTGGCTGCTTCTGGCAGTGATAACACTCCATGTTTAGACTTAGTACCAGGGACTGGTGTGCAGAGCAAGGCCACTGCTAGATCCTGGGTACTACATTGGGGAGTGCAGAAGGTAAAGGCCGCACCTGCAGGGAGGAGCGGACAGATGGGTGCCCTTAAACTGACCCGGGGTATTCCATCCCATAGACGCCATATTCAGCTGCTGGGGACCCTTGCTTGGTTGCTCTCGGCTCAGGGGCTCTTGCTCTGGGTCCTTGCTCGGATTCTTCCTTGTTCCTTCGATGGCCGGAATCCAAGAGGACTCCATCCATTCTGCCTTCAATCCTGATCGGAGTGTTCCTGAATCCAGTACCAGAATCTAGGTCCTGAACATGGTTCCCATCCGCTGCTGGGCCCTGTCTGGGACCTTCCCGGTGCCTGCTCCACAACATCAGTGGTGACGGTGACGTTCTTGCCATCAGGGGGGTTTGGGTTGGATACTGGGTATATATTTGTAAATATTCCATTTTATTCTTATTATTTTCCATTTTCATTAAAGCTGCTCTAGTTTCCTTTTCTAATCGGTAAGTCTCTCTCCCTTATTCCTTTCCTCTTCCCCTTTGGGGAGGAAGGGGAGTTAACAGAGAGCGTCTGTTAGGTTTTGGGGCTGCCCCGACCCTAAAGCGCGACACTTGTCTTTTAGGATGAGAGAATGTGGTCTCGGGTTGCATCAGGGGAAGTTTAGGTTGGAAAACATTTTTCACCAAAAGGGTTGTCAAGCATTGGAACAGACTTCCCAGGGAAGTGGTGGAGTTATCATTCCTAGATGTATTTAAGACGAGTAGATGTGAGGTATAGTGACATAGTTTAGTGGTGGACTTGGCAGTGCTAGGTTAACAGCTGGACTAGATCTTAAAGGTCTTTTCCAACCTACACAATTCTGATTCCACCAAGCCTTATATGACAAAACTAACATGAAAATATTCTAGAAATGACAGAAAGCCAGCAGCACTTGACTTGAGATTTCAACTACTAAATGTTCAAGTCCAAAGCAAACCGAGAAGCTCTCACATAACTGCTCACCAGTTCTGGAGGTACTTCGGCACAGCAAGTGCTTTATGAACCTTCATTAGCTACAGTTATGCCTCTGAATACACCAATGTTTGAGTACCACATGCTTACTGATAAGCAGCTCAAGGCTCAGCTTACATTTAAGCCCAACTTTAAAACAAAAATAAGGCCCTTCACAACCTGATTCCTCAAGGGAATCAAAATAATGCTTAGTACCAAAGTTACAGCAGAACAGACCTCCACAGCCACAGTACACCAGAGGGGAAGTTAAAAACAAAGGTTCACCACCTACCTCTAACTCCCTTCCTGATAAGGCTGAAGTGCAAATCAGGCAAAACAGGAGAAAACATTATTTTCTGACACTGTTCTGCAAGTGATCACCTGCGAAAGAGGTTTCTAAATCAAAATTTTCAAGCTGAGGTAAAACACATACAGAAGGGGACTACAGATTTGTCCTTTGCTGCAGCCTTTCTAATTAGCTTGGTCTCCTACAGGTCAGGTCTTCCATTTCCAGGTCTTTCTTTCACTTCATCACCTTGCTGAGTGCGCACTTCCTCCTTTAGTTTCTGTTAACTCCTTCATGAAAAGGGGCCCTCTTCTACCTAGTGCTGTAGCATTGCCACTAACTTAATCTTCCTGAAAAAGCAGCAATCATATTCCTGCAAGTAGCTACCAAATACTTGTTCTCCCACCTCCTGGCATTGCTTTCTGGCAGCAATTGCTGATTTGAGCAACATGGTCTGAAGCCAGAAGTGGGGTTTGGAAAGAGAAAAATCAAATGTCTCCAATTGTGATGTTAATTAGAAACCAGAAAGAATTGTCTTTCTTTGTAGGCCATGTAATATTTTAGATGTGAATGCAGCAACCTGATGGATGTGAGCAGGTTCCCCTGTGACTTCCCAGCACTATAGGAAGGAAAGGAAAATGACTACGCAGAACAGTTTGAGTAATTAGAAGCCATAATTAGAAAGCAGAACTGTGCTTCCGGCATCCATATAATTTTGCCTGGTTTCCATTAGGAAATGTGTCTTCTAGTTTTCCTACAGGTTTTCTTCAAACAAAGCTTTCTGCTTTTAAATGTGACTATTAAATTGCTGTGTATTTAAGATTTAAAGTTTAATTCAACAGATTATTTAAGTATGTGTTAATTCTAATCACACGACTTGTCTCATTTAATAATGCATTAATGGAGTATTTCATCCTATCACAGTTAAATTCTCTTTAAGTGCTTACCTTAAACCTTTAAGTCAAGCATAAGATGAGGATCGATCCTTGGTTTTCTCCTCATATTTATAATATTTCATCTTCTCTCTTTACTTCAGAAGAAAACACAATAGCAGTAGTTTGTTGGCTACCTAGAAATTCCCATTTTCCTTCATTTTTAGATCCTATTGATTTCTGTTTCGCACTGCTTACTGCTTATATGATTACTTGCATTCTCTTTTCTTGGATTCAAAATCGAGCAATGAAATATAAACACACATTTTTAAAATTATTTTCCTGGTAGGGCAGGTAGTTTCAAACTTTTGTGACATAACAACATGCCACCTTAATGTCAAGATGAGATATTCACTAAGGGAAATCGATTACTGCTAAGCTAATATGTTCTTGTATATTTGCCAGTGTCCCGATTCTTTAGTGTCTGAAAAGCTGAAGAAAATAAAACAAGTACTTTGAGACACTCTCCTGATATAATGGATCTGATGTGTAGTGGCTGTGCTATTTCAGTTCTGGGAATGTCCATACTCTGTTTATTAATTGAGATTATCCTTATTGAATTAGGCCAGCGACATCCACGATGCAAAAAAATTCACTGGTGGTATATAAGGAAACTATCTGAAAGTTGAGCTACTAAATATTTTATGCTGTAGCCTCTTTGAGTGCCCTTTAAATTCTCAGACAAGCACAAAATCAAAGTAGCAACCTATCCAAATGGGAGCAAAATATGTTTTTAAGCACTGCTCATACTTTCATAAGGAACATTGCTCAAGGCTTTTGCTGAATCTATGTACGTGAGCGCACACACACATGGATTTCTACCATGGGTCATGCAAGCGCTCCAGATGTAAGGAGTTAAAGCAGCTTAAAGTAATCTGGCTAAGAAAATTTCCGTGAATAAGCAGTGACTTTAATGATGTTTTATTTTAAGTCTAAGCACTGCCAATACATCTCTGGAATAAAAAGGAAAAAAAAAATAAAAAAATTCTTCACTGAAATCAGAGCTATGAAAAGACTTAATGTAATTGGAGTTGAGTAAAAGGATTGTCACCTAAAGCTACAATTTTAAAGGTGCTGGATGAAATTTAAACAAATAAAATATGGGTGCCTATAGTCTTAAGACTCCTTTGAAAAATCCAGGATACTTCTTTTTCAAATTGTGTTCAGGCCTAAACGCTGCTATTCTGTCTCTCATGAGAACAGAAGATGGAAAACAGATAAAAATGCGGGACTTTCAAAAAAGACTTAAGAGTTCCAACACTTGAAGTGTCCTATTTTTAACTAATGTTGTTCATGGAAAAGAAAAAAGCACTGTTAATTAAACATAGTGAATATTGTACATTTTCAAAAGCTTTTCTATTTATAAAAGAGTTAGGCAATTTACTGTACACTGGCAGTCAATATCACAGAAATCTTTTTTCATCTCTGCATGAAAATTAGCCTCTCAAGAAAAAATGTTTCTCTAAACTGAGAAGTGAAACAAAAAGATTATAAAGAAAGTCAGCCTATCATATATACATACATACTTTATGTATTGCAACAGAGTAGTCATTATCTTTCCCCCTGTTGGAACATTTGTGTTCTGAAATATGCCCACTAAGTTTACAAATATTTCCCCCCTAGAGTATTACTGACACACCAGTACCGGTAGTTAATGATAGGCTTTGTGCTGGAAATAAGTCAAATAAAAAACCCCTAATGTAATAACAAACTGGAAAGTGGAGTCTGAGGAATGAATACTTAATACTAGTTTTATTGCAGTGGGAAAGGAAGAATTTATTTTGAGACTACATGTTTGCTTGCAATACCTCTCTATCTCTTCCTACCACGTGGACAAGGAAAAGCAACTTATTCCATTTTGTCACCACTAGTGCTTAGTTCTTAGACAGCATGAGACATAGGCCACCCAAAAGTGACAGTCCTTGCACATTACCCTGGAGCTTCTAGGAAGAGCAACCAGCGTCTATTTCTGCACTTACCTAAGCCATCACAGCTCCCCAGCTGTGAAGCAGGAATCTTTGCTCTGTCTGAAGTCTTCATTCTTCACCACAGATCTGTCCTGCACGCTGAAATGGGGGAGAGCCCGAGCCTGAAAAGTAGTATGTAATTATACAATTAAGCGATATATCATAACGTATGCAGGGGCACATCAGAAGCAAAATCTTGGCATTCTCTTTTAACTGCACATTAAGGAAAAATCATTATTTGAGTACAGCTTGAAACTTCCACCAATTGGAAGTTACAATGTCAGCTTTAGCCAGAGAGTCTTTTGTTCTTCTGCAGGATAATGTGATTTAGCTCAACTCTCTTCTGTCACAGCCCAAGTTAAGTGCCATTACCCTCTACTTCACTTGAGCTGAGAATGGAGCTAATGTGGCTCAGCTGACGCAGGGTAACTGACTGAAAACAGCAGCTCGAATGTAAACTTGACCTATCACAACTTTCTTTTAATGCCACTCTTCACAGTTACTGCTGTGGGATTATTTTAATTCTTCTGCAGTGGAGAAGACGAGTTATGCCATTTTCTAGTTTTTATTTTCACAGGAATAGAAAAGCACAGCTATTATATACAGCTGCAGTGACAGGTCTGTCATGCTATTTTAACTAGCAGTAGAAGGACTGTTATTTTAGAGAGGAGAATATGTTCCCAGTGTGCACTGGATTCACAGGAAAGGCAGCAGGGGCCTCTTGGATATGCAGGCTTAGGAAGGATATGGCATAAATCTTCTGGGCTGGGCACAAGAGTAGGTGGCACTGGTGAAGTGCCACTTGCAGGGCTGTGCTGAGGGAAGCCCTCAGGCTCTCCTTTCTCCATCCTCAGTCGCACCATGAAGAAGAGATGGGTCAGCTTGCAGACCTCAGATGCCCATTTCGTCCACCCTGTGATGGCAGCAAAATTTATCAGCCGTGAAAGCTGCGCTAGAAAAGGTGGTGGCTGTCTGACATGGAACCTGACCATTCGGCACATCTGTGTCTGTTGTTTGCACAATGTTCTTTTCTCTGCAATACATGGAGCAGAGGGGATAGGAATTTCAAGTGACAAAGCAAAATCAGCCCAAAGGCTTGTGGTCATCACCGGAATAGCTGGAGTAGCTCAGAAATCCAAGAAAGAATCTGTTATAAGGGAAAATGTTGCACAATTTCAATGCATGATCCTTGTCCATTATTACTACCATTTAGGTAACAATTTTCAGTAGGTCTCAGCTTCAAAAGTACACATCTCACCTTACAAACCAGATATTACATGTCATTTCCTCCAATGACACAATGATTTGTTTGTTTTCAGTATTGGTCTTCAGGCATTATTGTCTTTCCTTATCATATTAAATTTTCATTTAAAAAAAAGTTTGATGGCTGATATGGCTAGAAGTTATTATTTTCTGAAAATGAAAGATAATTTCATTTTAAAACTCATTGTGGCATTTACCCTAAAGCTATTGAAAAGTGTGGAAGGAGGAGGGAGTAAAATTATCTTTGCAGCTCCACAGTTTCATTACTATAAGTTTAAAGAAAAATAAATAAACTTTAGCAGCTTTTTACTATGGAAACAGGACATTTAGTCTCAGTGGGTATCCTGAGTGCTGCATTTTAAATTTGATTTTTTTTTTCTTCCAAAAGGACCTGTTGGGAGAAATGATTAGGATGAAAGGGTAGGTCTAGAACTTCAGAATAATTTTAACAGCAGTTATCGAACTTTTGAAGCCTCCATGAAATACAGCCTATTGTAGAGTACTCTAATGTTGCTGTCTAATATGAAAAGAATTACAGCTAAACAACTAAAATAACTGTAACCCTGAAGAAAACGTGATAATATCATTAATATAATATACAGAGCAAGGAGAAAAAAAAAGTCCAAGTCTTATGAAAGACTTGGGAAACAGTTTACACTTTTCTAAACTCCAGAATTCATGAAAGGGTTTTAGATAAAGCTTCTTTGTGCTTGAAAGAAAAGCATTAAACATATCCTAAGGCTTCTGGGAGCAGACAAGGGTAGAAAACACTATAGCAATGGAAAAACTTTTGTGCAGTATAACTGTAAGCCCACGATGCAGGAGGTGGTCGAGGAAGTCAGGCCTTCCTCAAGGCAAGCCCATCCAGGGCATTATTTACAGTCTCCCCCTTCTCCTGGTAAACTTTAGTCTTCTTGGCAGAACCTACAAGGCTAGAATTTTATCTGTCACTTTTCAAATGAAAGTTGAGTTTCTTCTACAATCAAAAGCTTGGGAGATGAAGCTTTGAGATCTCAAAAGCTGCAAACACGCATCCAAAAAAAAATTAAAAAAAAATAAACACAGGAAGCATCAGAAGTGCATTAAAGATGAATTAAAACTGAGCAAGTCCAACTATTCTTCCATAGGGAAATAGTCCAGTTGAAAAATACATCATTTGAATCCCGTCTGTAGAAGTCTCACTATATCGGCTGAAAACATGTGTAAGTGTTCTTTCATTTCTTCACTTTGTTTTTTCTCTGCTTAAAAATATTAAGAAACCAAAATAATCAGAAAATCATAGAACAATAGAACCATCCAGGTTGGAAGGGACCTTCAAAGGCCATCTGGACCAAACTTGCACAGGAAAGGGAGCCTAGATAACATTGCCTGGCACCCTGTCAAACATCTAAAAACATCTTGAAAACCTCCAGCAATGTGGACTCCACCATGTCCTAGGGGAGGTTGGTCCAGTGCATGATTGCTCTCACTTTAAAAAAAAATTCTTATATAGACATGAAAACTCTCCCAATGCAACTTGTACCCATTGTCACATCTTTTCCATGTGGCTCCTTGTGAAGACAGAGCCTCTGTCCTCTTTGTAGCAGGCCTTCAAGTACAGGAATACTGTATAATGAGGTCTACTCTATGCCTTCTATGGAGAAAAGAGAAGAGAGTTCATCCCCGTAATGTGCACGTTACTTTAACACACAGTATGTACATGTTACTGTAATGCACAGTATTTTTAAAAAAAAATCTCAATCAGTTGGCTCCAGCTACGACTGAATAGTAAATAATAATGAATTAATTCCTATCTGGATGTTTCAGGAAGTTTCTACTCTATTTCCACTTCTCCCATCCAGCCAAGCAGGCTCCACAGAAGCCTACACCAGTCTAACTACTGGTTGCCAGAGCCCTGCTCTTCCCTTTGCAGCTTGAACACATACCATCCTTTGCACCAGCTCTTCTATTCATTTTTTTTTTCAGCGTAGCCCCTCCCTTCCAGTATGGAAAGCCATCTCAAAATTCTGTTTTGTCTGGTTGGTTTGATGGATTGTTGCACTGATTCAGCTCCAAGGGAGAAAGGAGGATCACAAAGTCAATGTAAAGCAGGAACTATTGTAACCAGCAGCCACGTGGGTTTTTGCTGCAATTGAACTCCAATATAATGTTGAGTACTGAAGTGCTCTTGCTGTTACCCACCTCCAAAATAATTATTAGTAAAAGAACAGAATCCCTAAACTCTGTAATTCATGCCACTGTGAATTCTTTCTAAGTTTGTGTATTTATTTCCTGATGTTCTATTTCTTTGTCCTCTATGTTCAAGTAGGGAGGCTAATTTGGTAACACAAGCCATGCTGAAGAATCAGTGCATAGGACTGACAGCTCTCCAAATATGTTGATGATAACAAATTTTAATTGCTTAGTGTCAACTGTGTGTCAGCAGTTTCCCTACGCCATTACTTACACACCCAATGTTTCAAATAATGATTTCACAGATAAGGAGAAGGAGCACTAATATTGTGGTTTCTGAAATGACAAATGGAGGTAGCCTTTTGAGAACAAATACTCTGGGAGTGAGTGCTGAATAGTATTGTCCTGTCTTGAATTCAACAGGGAGAGCACTAGGACTTTGTATCCGACATTTCATTTAAAAAACAGCCTATGCCTGAGTACGAGAACAGAGGAAGGCTGTGCTTAAAAGTGTAAGTAGTGATTCGGACACTTCTTGAAATTTCTTTTCATCGACTCCAGTACTAGAACCTGGTCAAGATACATATTTCTCCCCATTGTGATCATATGTCTTTGTAATAGCTGAAATACAAGAAGTTTTAAAGTGAGATAAAGAATCCAGTTGTCCCTTTTTATTCAACATTTATATGACCCACATTAAAGTAACAGCCTATAGAATACAATAGAGGTACCTGAGCTACATCAGATACCGAAGGAAATGTTGCTCACATCAGTACAGAGCTCAGGGTGAGCTACAATGCCTTGTTTCTGGGATTAACTCCTGTGATTATCACATGCCTAAATAAAGGAGTCCTTTCTTTAAGTAGTTTGCTCAAAGTCACAAAGGGCTGAGGCAGCTACTACGGGAACTGAGCTGATGCTTTACTCACAGTGCTTAGTTGGTCTGGCAGCGATTTCACAGTCCTTTGCTCAGTTCCTTAAGAATGGACCTGAGCTTTCCATGTGTAGTACAATTGTCATTGCCTTCAACAGCACTTGCACTCAATGGCCTCATTATGAAACTGTCATGGAAAAAAAATAATGGCTTTACTCAAAGTCAATGTAATCTTCATGGCTTATATGAGCTGTTTATTATTTTTCATGATTTCTTGTGAACCAGTGATATCCCATCTTAAGCACTTTCTTCGTAACTAATGAATGATTGCTGAGTTATTTTGCAAATTAAAAAAAAACCCAAACATCTGTCTGGGGACAACAGTATGTGCATTATTCATTCCATATTAAAGACAAGGTTCTTTATTTCTCCTCTTGGTCATTCCTTCTTTTACTTCTTAGCTACAGGGGGAAAAACACCTCAAACATACATTATTTAAATAACAGAATAAAGTTCTCAAGGTTGGAAAAAATAAAGCAGAACACAGTTCACAGACTGAAGAACGAATGTGGATCAACAGAATAAGAAAGATTGTTACTCCAGAAATTATTTAGTTCTCCTTATGGAGCCTTAATTGAGAAAGACTTGAATAAGACCGTATTTCCACTGCAGTTTCTTAAGGCACACCACTTGCCATTCGATGAGAAAGCAGACTTCTCTGTTCTTCGTGCAGAAAGCATCACAATCCTTGTTCAGCCTTCCTATCCATCCAGAGGGCCAAATAGAGGTCACCTTTCTATAGGGCACTCTGTACAAACAACTCTGTGTAGCAAATGATGTTAAAAGACTGAGATTTAGGCTTCACTGGGAAACCTGCTGGTTCAGTTCAGTAAAAGAACAACTGATAAATTTGCATAATAACACTATTTTTCTTTTGTTCCTGACTCCAACCAAAATCAGAGCATCCAGGGTACAGAATAATGACAAATGTTTTTCTCTGTTATCTAAAGTGTTTAGGTTCAAGCCTTTGGTTTGAATTTTGGATTTAAAGTTGAGGCCAGTTCTTGTTTTATCAGCACTTGTTCTTCTAGATGTAATCCCTTTGATTCTTGTGTGTCCAGGGTGCACATACAAATCCCATAAAGCTCACTAAAAGACAAATTGACCAGGGAAAGCTGTTGAACCTCCTCTCCCCATAAAGAGGATTTTGTTTTTCTTCTTGCATCTTAGGGTAATTTTTTTTTTATACATTATTCACGTGTCTTCCTGTGCTATTGTCATCCATATTCATACAGCTGCATAGTATCTTCCTACTCTGTGCGTTCTACGATGAAAATTGTATTTCAATAAATCAATGCCGTATTTTAGGCAAAGCTGCAACTCCCAGGATGAGCCAGAACGTCCCACTTAGTGTAAGAGCTGACTGACTGCTGACAATGGATTAGGAATTATTACTGACATCAGTTTTAAAATTACATGAATTAGCAAAACTAATATACTCCCAATGCACAAGTCTCTCACAGCTCTATTTTCTAAAGCCCCCAATAAAAACAAATATACAATACACCAGGCATTTAGGAACACAAATATATTGGAACACATCAGGTGAGTTATTAGATCTATTTTTCTCCTAAACAGGAAGATTATTTCTGCATTTCTATGACACAAACACTGATGGTTTTTCCTTTTATTTTTTTTTTTATCCAGAGAATACATCAGCAACATAGGTGATTAGGCCTGGAGGCAGAATTAATCTTAACAGAAAAGCAGTTTAAAAATCGGGAATTAACAAATTAAAAATGGAACTTTATGTAATAGTTCCTTTAATGAGTTAGGAAGACTCTTGTGTAATTTTATATGTAGATGGAACAACTGCTACAGGAAACTGATAAACCAGTGGCATGTGTGTTTGCTAATGCACTTCTGTTTCTGCAAGCATTGGCTTAGTACGTCTATGGCAGATCTTCAGAGCAAAGTTGAAGTGATGTTTTATATGAACAAAACCAAAGTTATCTGATATTTCAATCCTGTGCAAATCAATTTTAAAGTTAGTCAGAGGAGAGACAATTTCTATTTCCTGATGTTAGAAACACCCATATTAAGTTTAACTCGGTTTAAAAGTGTCTAACAAGACACTCAGGAATTTCATAGTGGGCTTTATCATAATATGTAATATTTAAGTTTCTGTAAACTTTTCTGTGCAAAACTATAGCATATAATTCTGTGGCTAAAAGATATTCATTTTTGTGGTAGTCTATATACTCCTGTCCATTTGTCTACTGCTGATCCAGGAAGAAATCCTTATTTCTGCCAATGTTGTATTCAGTAGTGAAGGTCTTCGGTTTGTTCCTCCAACAGCTGCTAACTCATTCTCACATTGTCTGTGAGAACGTACATAGCTTTTCCTCCATCTCCTTTGGAAAAAACAAATGCCTTCAGCTCTATGTAGGACTGCTGAAAGAGGAACAAACACTGAAACTGGGAATCGTCATCCCCACAGAAAACCAGTCTGATTTTCTTCCTCTCTTTCTTTGCCATACACTGCTTAATACATGTCTTTTGTTCTACTAGGGCACATCAACTGAAAATAAACTTCTTGCTTTGGGTGTCAGTCTGTAAACGATTTCTAGGATGTGAGCTATACATGGTGGAGAAGCACATAAAAGATTAAAGAGGTGAGCTTTGCTCAATCTCAACACTTCTCTCTCGGCATGGTGGGAAAGTCTTGCTGGGAAGATGACATCTCCTTTGTGGAAAACTCCAGATACAGAAGCAGCAGCTGAGATCTGACTAGCTACACCAATGCCAATGTTTAGCCCTGTGGTGAACCAGGCCTTTGTGCTGCAGTTTCAGAGTACAGATAGCGTCCCAGTCTGAAAATACTGCTCTGTGTATACTGGAATAGAGAAGAGCAACGGTCATTGAACATAATTATGGGAAGTACCTGTGAAAAGGCTTAACATTTATTTCCACAAATCCAAAAAGCCATGCTGTAGTTATACGGCTACAGTGATACTTCTGTTGCAGATAGAGTAGAGCCAGCATATCAAACACTACCAGTAAGTCTTCACTGATGAAATCGCTGTACATATGTTGTTCCAAAGCCTTGATGAACAAAAGTAAAAGTAGGTCTGCACAAAACTGCAGGCACTGCCTGTCCAGGGAATTTTTACAATGTACTCTGCTGTTGTCCAGCTTCTGAATTGTGTGGTGAGAGTCCCTGGGCTGGTCATCACTTTTACTTAAGAAACAGTGCCTTGATGAAAATATACCAGCCTTAAGAAAATCTGTACATAAAAGAATGAACCCTATCTCTACAAACCTGATAGATATCTTTGGTTTTTGATAGGTCAAACATGTACTCCTTTGTCATGGTTTAGGGTCAGGGCAGCCCTCTAGACCTATAAAAGATGCTTTCTGTTCACTCCCCGCCCTCCCCAAAGGCAAAGAGAAAGGGAATAAAGCAGAGAGCCTTATCGATTAGAAAAGAAACTACAACAGTTTTAATGAAAATTAAAATAATAACAACAAAAATGGAATATATATAACTACATACAAGTACATACGTACTGGTACATACATACCAGTATCAAGCCAAACCCCCTCTGATGGTAATTACCTCACTGTCACCACTGATGCTGTGGAGCACCGAGGAAAGTCCAAGACTGGGCCAGGCGGCAGATGTGAACCAAGTTCAGGAGCTGGATTCTGGTACTGGATTCAGGAATACTCCGATCAGGATCGAAGGCAGCACAGACGGAGTCCTCCTCAGATGCTGGCCATTGAAGAAGAAAAAAAGCTGAACAAGAGCCGAACAAGAGCTGAGCAAGAGCCAAGAGCTGTGTTTGACCCTCATGATCCCTCAGCTTTATACTGAATACGGTATAGATGGGATGGAATCCCTTGTTGGTCAGTTTGAGGTCACCTGTCCTGTCTACTCTACCCCACAGGTGCGGCCTTTTACTGTCTGCACCCTGCAATGTGTTACAAAAGATCTAGCAGTGACCGTGATCTGCACACCACTCCTTAGTAGTAACTCTAAACATCAAGCGTTTCAACTTCTAGAAGCAGACACTGTCTGCAGCAACATGCTGGTAACTTCAGAAAGGGCTGTTAGAAGAGATTGAGCTGAAAAGTAAAATCACTGAACAGAAATATTTCTCTTCTCACTCAAACCAGGACATGCTTTTTTTCCTTTTTAACTTAGGAGCTAGCAAATACATTTAGCAATATAGTCATAGATCAGCAGTTATATTACAGCATTATTCTACAAAATCAAGGAAAAATTTATAACTGCTTATAAATAGATATATTGCATTTGGATGGAGTGATTCAAAGAAGGTAAGTCTTTGTATCATATAACAACAGACCATATCTGAACTTCCATTGTTTGTTTTGTTGTTGTTTTTTTTAACCTTTCTAGATATGGTCAGTCCTCTTATATAACACTGGAAAATACTAAGTGAACAATTTTAAAAGTTCCGTTCAAAATATTTGCCCTGAAAATTGTGTTTGTCTTATCCCAGGCATAATTAGAAAAGCATATGGTCCTACCTAGTGCACTCATTGTCTGCATAGTCACAGCAAATTAGCACCAGGACACTGATCATAGAAAGAAATTGTCTTTTCTGAGTATGGTTACACTACTACCCTTCACTTCTGTTACTCATCAGCCAGTCTGTCCCAGAAAGTAATTATGTATAATGGTTATAATCCATCTCTTAACCTGGGCCCACTTGATGGTCTTATTGGAGCAGATAGTATTCTATAAAACTATCTGCCTAAATTTTCCTCTAGCTTCCTCTTTTCATGTTCCTACTGCCTGTGAAGTATATTTTGCTCTGTGCTCCAATTTACCTTTCCCTCCCTCCCCTCAGAAGTGCTTTTTCCTGTGGTATTTTAATCTTACCCTCAGCTTGCTGCTTCTGTTCATATTTTTTACTTTTCTCCTCTTGAAGAGCTTTCAGATGGTGGAAGCTCTGTTGCACTCTTCTCTGTCTCACCCACACATTTCTACATGTTACGAAAAGCAGATTCCTTCTCTTTTCACAGTTTTTAGTGTTGCTCTTCAAACGGTCAACATGGAAGCCTGAGCCCACACAATCTGCAAAGAGCCAAAGACCTCTTCACAACTGAATCCTTACCATTTCCTGAGAAGATACCAATGACAGATCATACTCTTACAACTAGACATAATATATGTTCCATGTCTTCCATCTTTAAAAACAGCAGAGACTACCAAGGAGCTAGCACTAGTTTTAAAAGCCTCACTCTTAGAACAGGCATCTCTTGCTGATAGAACAATCACGGATAAGAATGACATTTTTGTTGTCTTAAACAGTCACTTTAGTCACTGTACATAAACTTGCCAGATGACTTTTCCCTGAATTCAGCTAAACATGAAACAAAACAAAAAAATTAAAATGTTGCAGTTCAGCTGCTCATTCAGACAGACAGATCCCTCTCACTACCTGTCTGAATATGCTAGTTGCAAAGCAATAGTCACTAGATGTGTTACGCCAAGTGATCAGAGTTTCATACCAACTGTTTTTGCTACTATACACAGTGTTAATCAGAACCAGATTGATCATAATTTTGGGGATGTGCTGAAGGCTATCTGGAGTGGGACACATTGAGGGAATCCAAAGCTGTAACCATGAAAACCTCTGATCAACTGCTTTCTAAATTCTGTACACGCTTTATTTTTTGGGTTTAAAATTCAGGTGACTAGCTAGTGTCTTTTCGCACACCCATTCTTGAAGGGGCAAAGCATTGAGTTCATCCTTGAAATCCAGTTTGGTTCCATAAATACAGCATTCTTCTTGATAATGCCCTCTTAAGGACACGTACTGCTAGGGCACACCTGGGGAAGTTGGGGCTTTTCACATACTGCAGCTGCATCCACCACTTCCATGTAAAGCAGAGTTCGAGGTGACTGAGCTTCATTAATGGAGCTTAGTGGTTCAAACAGTCAGTTGGAGCCAGGAGATCCCTGGAGATCCCTACCCTCCTTGTCACCTGACCCTCTAAGCCTACACAAGGCAGCCCCTACTTGGCTACATACAGGCCCATTTAGACCCTCATCTTCAGGTGAGTTTATGTAGTGTGGTAAACTGAGGCCAGAGCTAGGGTTTTAGCCCCAACATGACTTACAGATTTTTAATATTCTGATTCAGGACTTGGAATCCCTCGGGGCTCACAGGAGCCTGAACTCAGCAAGGCAGGATTAGTCACCTCTTGTTGGTAGTCTACATCAGGGTGCAGGGCCAGCAGGGCAGCTCTGTGGGGGAAGCTCAGCCAAGAGCCTAAGCGGTCCAGACGAGGACTGTACTCACTGGCAGGATGTCATCTCCCAGAGCGTGAGCGGGGCACACGGAGCTGGGGTTACTGATGGTCACTCCAAGAGGCAGGACTGTGCCCAAGGTAATGACAACATAGCTCATAGCAAGAGAGTTTGCTACAGCCTGAGCCGAAATAGACACCGTGGATCCCAAAATGGCTGTATTAATGCCTTCAGGGCCAAAAGACAAATTTTAGCAGTTTAGAAGCTGTCTCCAAGCTGTTTGACATACACGTGCAGGCGCAAGGCGGAGCAGGAGGAGGAAGTAGAAGGGACAGCTTTCTCCCTTTCCCCATCTTTCCCCCCATTTCTCAACTCTGACATTACTCCAGCAACTTCTGCACCACCAGTGCAGGGAGTTCAGCTCGACCCATCGGTCCAGGACCCACAAGAGTATGGCTCAGGGGACTCACCAGTAAGATTCACAAACATTTGGACATCTTATCTGCAGAGTTTTACATTGTGCTCTGAGGTCAGACAGCCAAGAATTAGGCTCTGCAAACACTGGTCGTGAGCACCTGAGTCCATTTTGGAGCTTGTCTACAGCTGTTTCCAGAAACAGAAATAATGGGCAGAATTGTCAAGACTTTCAGCCATCACTGACATATGGACATAGTGATTATGGAGACTTTCCTTTTCCCAAATGAAAATAAGAAATGGGTATTTTGCTTATTTTCATAGACCTTCACTTTGCTGAGCTATTAATCGTGCGCCTTCTGTGCACTAATCACTGCTATTCATGTAGCTGAACTCAGGATGGATAACAAAACTAATGCAAACTGGATGCGTATTTAAGACCTAGAAAGACTGTTTCCATACGCATTACTGTACAAAGTTTACATTTTGGCAAATAAGAAGCAAATTTATCAAGGTTGTTAAATAACTGAAATTCTTTTCCTGTTTTCCACATAGAAAAAGTACAAAAATCTACAAATAGTTAATTGGCTACCTCTGAATATAATTTTAGCTTTTATCTCTAATTGAAATTCACAGTCTAAAAAAATCCATCCAGCAGGAAAATTAGTCACTTATAAATATGTTGCACTGTTATTCTCTTTTAGGGAACAGTGAATTTTTTAGCATATCATGGACTGTCACTTCATTACTGGAAGCCATTTCCTGAAACTTATTCAGCCACTAGTGCAGAGAGAAATACCATCAGCAAAGAAAAGCACCCTTCAGTATTACACCAAACACAATATGAAAGTTTTCCTCTTCTCCAATATTCTTTGTTAGACCATACCTAAAGTCAGAGTTATTTTTGAAGTTACACAGGAGCCAATTCTGAGATCTCATAAAATTATTAAACAGAATTTTAACACTGATGTATGTATCTAATCTAAACAGCTTGAGCTTTAAATTGTAAATGTAAAAATACTTAAAGCAATTCTCTCAGCAAGCAATTCCTTGGTAATCTATAGGTTGACATATATTCACATAAGATGACTGTTGAATAATTCCAAGGAATGAAAAAATTCTGGGAAGTAATCTTTGCTTACAATTGATGAACATTAGAAAGCTTTGCATTTATGAACAGATTTGTTTGCTGGATCTGATCAAAATCTATCTTCACAGTATTTCAGGTGCTAGTATACGAAGACAGGCCATTCCGTTTCCATGCCCTTTTAAGAAAAATGATAGAGTGTTTTCAATTCAAAATATTAATGGTTTAGGTACCTGGACTTCGAAGGGAACAAAATAAAGTGCTGTCATTCCCTTTTGCTGGCCTGCTTCATTTCCTTTGGGGCCTGTTTAGTGTCCTATAATCTTAATTCTCTTGCATGGTGGGATTCAAGTTTATCAATAACCATCTGTAGCTGTCATTCCATTTCATGGTCCAAATACAGCTTCTCAAATGCTAGCCTCAATGTTTGCTGACTTATTTTCTTTCATTGGCAGTTCTCACTGGGACTTCCATATTCAAAGATCAGGCAGAAAGCAATGGCTTTGATGTTTTCAAAGGCTGGAAATTTATCTCTCCCCCCAGCATTCTGAGTTTCATCTGAACACACGGAAAGAAGTCTGAATTTTATAGGAGAGTTTTCTAGACAGTGATCCACTTGAACCAAATAGGTCCTAAAATTTTAAGCAAATATAACTTTTACTGATTTGTCACATGTTTGTTTGTAGTGAAATTATTAATGCCTCTGTACTGTGAACAGAGGTCAGAAATTAAAAGCTTCCAACCATCATAAACATAACCCATCAGCAAATGAATGCATTCTGGTCTCTGCTCGCAACCCACAGAGCACATATATCCTATCTCCCAGCAAGGTAGCTCCAGGAAAGGTGGGAATTCAGTGGACTTCTTGGCAGGTTACAATGGCCAAAAGATCTTTTACAAGAACATGACAAATTACAGCTTTTATTTGCACGAGCTTCTCAAGGCTGTTAGGCTCCTCTCCTATGTATCTTTCACGTACCTAATCTTCCTAGGACCTCACTGGGATTCAACACTGCAACACATTTTCTGTGCATAAAAATACACTCCCTGAGTGTTATGAGGGCGCAGTTTATGAAGAATGACGTCATTATACACTTTATCGCGCCTCCTTTTCCAAGGCCAACACCAACACCTTTTACAGACACTTCACCCAGCTTAACATGGGCACATACAGATACAAGTCCCTGCACAGACTTCACACAGATTTCTAAACCAGATCACCCCTTCCCCACAACAAAATGTACTGGTCTCATTAAAATAATAACTTCAGTCTATAGTCATATTTAGCTTTTCTACTTCCTATGTGCACATACAGCTTCCAGTTTGCTCTCCTAACTATGGGGCCACTGTCTGATCAAAATTAATTCATCTTGGTTTATCTGGTTAAAGGACAAGCTTTGCTCCAAAATACGACCAGCTTCTGCATTGGGCCAAAGTCCCATAATCACCAATGGCAGATCTGTCCAGTATAAGAGCTGAACAAACACGATCTGAAGTAGAAGTCTCATTTTTTATCAAACTAACCAATGAACACAAGTCAGAGATATACCTTTATACAGCATTAAGCCACAAGCCAGGCTGACCCCAGCCATCAGCCAACTACCCACACAACTGCAGAGAAGATCCTAGGTGTCTCAAAATCAGATTTGCTCTGTTTTCCTCAAAGCAGTCTTGAGATGTTGCTTATGTCTCCAGGAATGATACCTCAAAGTATGCACACCTTACCTTACCTGGTGATGATTAAGGCTGAATGACTGATGTTATCCCTGGTCTACCAGGGTAAAATTGATAGCATTGTATGGATTCTCCAAAGGTCTCCCTCAATATCCTAACAAACTGGATCATGAGTTGTAGATAAGACAGGTCCTTGAAAGCTCAGAAATAGCTTGAAATTTAATTATTGCAAAAGGCCAGTTCCTGAAACAGTCACGCAATAAGCAATGATAAAGCGTATTGTCTAGGATGGCTGTTCTGGACCTATACTACCTTTGCATTCTATTTTCCATTTCAAACAGATAGATTTCTTTAGAGGCATATTTGCATTCATGGATCCATGCTGATTTTTTCTGAATCCTCACATCATTACATGTGTTTGGGAATCTCAGATCAGACCTGTGATGATAAGTCCTCAGTGAAAGTGTACATCACAAAGCTTGAAAAAAGCCTACGCTGAAAGTTACATGCACAAGCAAACTCTCTGCCTTTCCTGTGCCTTCAGTTTGATGCATGAACTGTTTCATCAATCTATCATAAAACTGAACGCATTCATAGAAATACCTAAAAGTGAGGCTACTTCATTTTCGGGTAAAAGGAAAAGGTCCATTCACATGTTATAATAGCGAGCTTGATGAAAGGTGCCAATGCCAGCTGGAAAGTCAGAAATTATTAATATGCAAATTCATATTTCCAGAATTTCTTGTTAGGCAGAATGTAGATAACTTTGAGAAATTAACTGTAGTATAAAAAATATTAATTAAGGTTTAAAGAAGCAGAAGTCTGCGAACATGTTTTGTGACAGGTCAGTAAAATTAATTACAACTGACTAAAAAAAATAATCTTGCTATAAAGTCATTCCCAGCTTTCATTTAGGATTCTAATTGCAGCTACTGTAGTGCAGAAACGTCACTATGTGGGCTTCTGGATAAGGACCTGGGTCAGAGACCCGGCTTCAATTTATGCTGCTGGTATTCTTGGGGCTACACCTCAGGAACAGAACTTGGGCACCTGGTTGCCACAGAATAGTATCAGGCACCTTCTGGTACTTGATTATCCAGCCCAAGGACAACTTCTCTTCCTGACTTCTTGGTAAATCTCACTCTGTTTTGCCAATTACACAGCCTGGCAAAAAAGAAGCTGCCATCAGCAGAAAACACACGCAAAAACACATGCCAATTTTATTATCTATCTCTATGGACCCCAGAAATGATACATCACGGCCGACAACAGGGGGAACCAATGAAGCAATAGACCTGCTCACTGCGAGTGATACAACAGAAAAGAAAGCAAAATGAGCCAAAAATGCAACAACATAAGGAGAAATCAACCACGCCCCGTATCCCAGCAGCCATGAAAAGACCAACAAGACAAATGCTGAAAAGATACATTACCCAATCTGTTACCCTTGTTATCCTTGACTCTTCCATACATCGCTGGCTTTCTACCAAACTCCTTCACACACACCTCTCTAGCAGCAGCTCTACTGGCCTTTATCTCTGCCCCTACTCACCACCTAAATGGCAGCTGTTTTGAGTCTCCACTTTAATTCTCAGCACTTCAAGGTGTGCTTGGCCTGGCCTCCCCTCCTGGATGGCCCTCTTACAGCAGAGGGGGGCATCCCTCATATCAAGGTCTGGTATGGCCTGTGCCCCACCACTCAACCCCTACTGGGTTGCAGCCAGCAGCAGAGATAAAAGTTCTTCTTGGTGGCAAACACAGAGGCCAAGCCAGTCTTGCCCTCGATTATGGCAGGAGGCACCTGGCCAGCCTTAGTCCTTTTACCTGGGTGTAAGATTCATCCATATGTCAAGTTCACTTCAGGGCTTGGGGTTCAGACCCCAGCACCTCACACTCACTCTACCAATTGTTGCTATTTGAATTCCCCAAGAGCTTTACTCCTGATACTACTACGACAACATGAGTCCCTATCAGACTGAACTATGCCAGTCTACTACTACTCCCATCCTAGCACCATACTACTAAGTCTTCCCTGTGCTTTCTGTGGCATAATCAAACTGGTTTTCTTTTAAGCTATTCAAGTCTAGTATGGCATCTCTTAGAAAAGCCAGATATTTATTTTTTTTTTTAGTTTCTTTGCATACGTCCCAAGCAGTCCACAAAAAAACGAAATAGCAACTTACTTGGGAAATTCTCTGTAGCTTTTTCTATCTTGGACTGGTTCACACCCAGTTACTTCACGGATGTAATGCCTGTTCAGAATAGTTATACGTAGGAGCCATATAAGACTGGACGATGATCAGTGTAGATGTATTGTTTTTTCATTTGACAAAAATTTAACAGACATACAAAACTTATTGAAGAGTCAATGTTTGTGCAGGAGCAATAAAATACAGAATCCTAATGCACTGCCAAATTTTCAGTCCTTCCTTCAAAGAAAACGACATGAGAGGTTGTAGTGAAAGCTTGAATAAGTTGTTCCTACCATAGTCAAAGTAATTTTTTTTTTTCCTGATTCCATTATCCGAACTATCTGAATAATCTGATGATACTTGCCCAAAAATCATCATGTGATAGATACCCAGCAAAGACTATTTCAACCCCTATACTTCAAGTTTGGCAGCCACAAGCAACTGAGGACTTGATCTTACAAAAGGGAGTGTCAGACAAAGTGAAGAGTGGAAGCCACCATCAGTTCCCTTTCTAAGAATTACTAAAGTAAATCTTTCCACACTCCCCATTCACAGGTTAGTTGTGCTATACTGAGATTCAACTTTATTTTAAAGTAATTTATATTTAAATAGCTGCCTTCTACTGTTTCAGTCTTGAAAGCAATATTCAGTTTAATTAGTTGGGAAAAGCTATTGGATTCATTTACAGTTCAACAATATTTAAATCAAATTATGTCAAATGTTTGGATTCAATCACTTGGATTCAATAACATGATTTAGAATAAAATCCAAAGACCATGCTTGGGGTGAAAACAATCTAACAGCAATTTGATTAAGCTAAAGCTGTTTAAGAATTAGTGATTGGTATTTACATAGGAACACTAGATATAGGAATTATTTCTACCACACTTATATTTAAAATCTATTAGAAGATTTTTTAATGAACTAGCTATTACAGAAATGACTAAATTAGAAAATAAATACATACAATTAGCTTTGTCATTTGCATATCCATTTGTTGCTCTGAATGTCTTGCTATAGGTTCAGACATTCTAAGAAATATTAACCTCTGGAGAACACAAAAGATAATGTAATACTTGCAGCATATATAAAATACAACACTGAAAACATATAATTTACATTTTAGTTCCCATTCCACACAAATGCAGATATATAAATATAGAAACTATATACATACACACATGTACAACATATACAAACACAGAAAAGTGAGTTACATTAGATTGTAGCTGAAGCACTGAGATCTCTTTATAAAAGCCTGCAAGTCTTGGGTCATTTTTGAAAAAAAACCTCACTAGCGGCCAACAAACAGGAAGTTACTCTAAATGCACTTTTAAATCCACTGAGCTGCCAGTAGTGGTTCTTTAACTGTCTTACAAGCAGCACTCATCCAAAGTAAAATAACTTTCCACATGTGGCCCAAATATACTGCACTATAGCATCGTTAATGCTATACCTTCAGAACAAAAGCTAGTATAAGCTAGGGCGAAGCTTCTAGTTTCCTGAGTCACCTAGAAAGCAATACAAGGTACAGGAGGGGAAAATTGCTAGCCTCCTGTGAAGGTGGGAAGACTCTGTTGCCTTTTGAAGGCAAGAAATCTGTAAACCAGTTGAGAGAAGAGAAATGGAGAGAGAGGGAAAAAAGAAAGAGGGAGCGAAACACTATAATCCCACAAATCACGAAGATTTCTTCTTCTTTCAACTGGTATATGACCTCTGTATTCACTAAGACCAGGCTATAAAATTTCATTTTATAAGTAATTATCTGGCTCAATGAAAGCATGAAAACGCACGGCAAAACTGAAAAGAAAAAAACCTCAAGATGAATAAAGTGATACCCGTAAAGCACTTTTGTCAATAATCCTCAGATTCTCAAGGACAACAGATAGAACTCGGGGTGCGTCTTGAGTATAAGCATCAAGGTTTGGGTAGTAGGGGGCAGGCAGGGGGCTCTGCACAAGTGGCATCCATGGGAAAAGGTCAGGCTCTGCCCTGTGCCACACACAGCCTCTTTCAACATGTGGCAACAGTAGGAAGGGAGGAGAGCTGCTCAGAGTGGGACTGAGCTTTGGTAAGGGAAGAGGAGTTTTAAATGGTTTGGGGTTTGTTTATTTTTTTTCTCCCAATACCCTAATCAGTAATTAAATATTTATGCTAACGGGAATTAAATTAAATTAAATTTCCCAGATTGAGTCTATTTTGTCTATGGCAATACTTGCCAAGTGATTTCTCTGCCTTTATTTCAACCCAAAAATTTTCTCACTCTTGCTCTTCCTATTTTCTCCTCCATCCTGCTGGATGATGGGGGCAGCGAGCAGCTGGTTGGATGCTTGGCTACCAGCCAGTGCCACCCGAATACGGGATGCTATTACAAGTATCAGTTCACAAGACAGAACAAGCAACACAGAGCCAGACATTCCCAATAGAGAATGTCAATAGCAGGGAAAACAGGCTCCAGAAGGCATATTTCTTCACTATAACCTTTCCTCCAAAAAACTTCAGACCTGAACCTCCTCACTCTTGGTTACATTTATTACTGTTCTCATTAATGACTACTTTTACCTTATGCCAAGGCCACTTCTCTCTGCAACTTTGAGGACTGGAATAGGTTTGGGTTTTTTTTGAAATATGATCTTTATTAATGAGGAAGCTAGGAAAAAAAATAACTGATTTTATCTATCTACTGTATGTGAGGCCAGATGGAATAAAATAGAGACAGATGAACTTCTAACGCTTCTGTAAAATGTAAAGTTGCAAACATTTATGAATAAAACTGATCTTGAATGTAACAAGGCATTAAAAAGGAAATAGTTTCATAGATAAGATTGTCTATTTAGCTATTTGAAAGTCTTTTTCTGTATTACTTATTACCTTCCATGTGTAATGACATATATAAAAGGCAGTTTATTTACTAATATATGGGGCACTCGTGACATTACCTTCATTATAATAAAATAAAGGCTAATATTTGGGCACTTTTACACCACACGAGAGAGAGCAGTGCAGAAACTTTAAAGAGAGCTGAGGCCATGTCTGCTCCAGAACCACTACAGCTATTTCATCACAACTTTGCACCTCAGCAGGTAATTTACAGAGATTCAGGCAGATACAGGGCTATAGGGACCAAAATACTACTCTTTGCACTGCTGCATGGACTTTGTAGCTCCAGTGGTTATTTGCTGAGTTATTCCCACATAGTACTCCATTTTGCAGTACAAGCAGGTCTGAGAATGCCACCGGTGAGCAGCAGGCCAGTGGAGCACCCCAACCTCTTCATCAGTACAAAGTGTAGCCTCTCTGCTATCAACAGGAGATGGAAGTTTTCACAGGTGCTGTTCTCAGCAAAATGCAAAGCTGAACCGTATCGTAAATCACCTTGTACAGAAGAGTTGTCTTGATGTATGTTTTGGAAAGCAGTAGAGAAGCCTAAAAATCACACAACTCCATTTCTATCCAGCAGTGAATCAAATGTCTCACCTAAGCATATTTGAGTGCTGAGCTGTATGGAAATAGCTCAGGCTACACACGGTTCAAATCCAGTATGATTAATTTACCTGCTTTTTCTTTTTCAATATGGTAGACAGAGTGACTTATCTACATAATATATGCAGCCACAAGCTGGGTGATCACCAGAAAACATCAAACAAGAATATATTTTGTGTTTTACTTTCGTAAAAAATTGCCCTAATGTCTTGCTGGAGATGTGACATTTTATACAGAACAAATAGCTGTGATTAAGGAACAAATGGTTTCTGCTTAATTTAGTTTTAAGGCTGATCACTCTTTTTTTTCTTACTACATAGATTTTCCTGAGCTGAAATCTGCAAGAATAATCAACGGGCACTGTGCAAAACAAGTGGTTTTCTTTCTGTGGTGTTATATTACTAGTTAGAATTGTGCATATAAAAGACAAGTAAGATTTTTAACATCAGAAACATTAGAGAATTTCCATCTCCCTCCTTTTTCAGAAGGCTGCCTGCTGTCTGCACGGTTCATATATAGGAATATGAAACACAGGTAAAAGTGCTGGAACATCCTTGAATCTCAAAAGACAATCTCTAAGTTTATTCAGCGTGATTTGAACTGAGAATGGGCCTTGAGCTTAGCACTGCAATGCAGACCCTGAGCAGAACTTCACACCATTTCAGTTCCACTTAGACTGAAGACTTGACTTGGACTCTGAGATGGATAGACATCAGCTCCAGACACCAAGTCTGTGGTGTCTTCCTAATACTGAAGATGCAGTTTTTAACAACTTTTTTGGTGTGTGTCCTCCCCATCCTCTCTTTACCATCCTTTCCTATTATCATGGTATCTTCCTGTAAGTTTTTTTTTGTACTGGACAGTAGATTGAAGCTAAATCACATTCCTAGAAGTATCAGATCAGTTACTATCAGTTCCTAGCTACTACAACAGGATACATTTATTTTTATTGGCTTCCAGGCTAAGAAACAAACCATGTTCACATGACAAAGCTGCTTTTATGGTTAAGATGGAAAGCCATCTCTTTTCTGATGCTACCTGGAAATTTCTGGAGATGAACATTCAAGACAGAGTCAAGAGATATTGATTGGTATGTAATTCAGTGACCTTCAGTTATGTAAACCACTAAAACCTTAGTTATGTAGAGTAGAAGAAAACATAACCCCAAAATTTTCTTCCCTTGTTCTATAAATTCTTTTAAAAGAACCAGTAATTAATAGATCTGAAATCCAAAGCTTAGTATAATTAAAAGTGTTGATTCGGTAATTTCTGCTTGTTTATAAGTGAATATTCCAGAAAAATAATTCAAATGGTAATGAAGATGCTATAAACTCTCCTGATGAATAGCAACAAAGTAAAGAACAGGATTACAGCTTAAGAGTACTACAACAACCAGCTGCAAGGAGCAAGCCACATTAGTCAGGCACAAAACAACCAGACTGAAATTATGAATTTGAGTTGCTATGCAATTCAAAGAATGAATCACCAGAAAGGAAGGTTGAGAAAAAAAGTTTCTATAAAAAGTAAACTTAATAGAAAGTAGGACTCATGTGAAAAAAAAAACCAAAACAACAACAAAACCACTAACTACCCTGGTTTTTCCTATTTCTCAATCTCATTTACTCATTACAAATCACAATAAATGATTATGAAAAATCATTCTGAGTACGTTCCATAGAGGTTTGCTAACACTTCAGAACAAAATCTAGCTAAATTCTTACCTCTTGTGTGATGTTACTGCTCATTTTCTTTGCATTGTCTGATCAGGAACATCAGGTCTTTATGAGGATAATTTCCACATAGGAGACCTCAAGTATGTTGCTGAAACACACATCGTAAACTCCTTAAGAGAATTACCTGTTATTAGAGACAGAGAAAAGCCTTAGCTCAAAGTAAACTGAAAGTGATCGGTCCTTCTGCTTTAAAATCTCTCAGTAACATTCTACAGTGCTCTGCTAGTTCTCTCTTCTTCTAGGAAGAAGAGTGTCATTACCAGCCCCGTAAATCAGCACAGTGCTAATGGAGACAATGGGACTCGGCTGATTTATACTGAGGCAGGGTCAGGCCCAAAGCTTCTATCATGTTCTGTTCCGGATCGATAGCCAGAAAAACAGAAAGGAGCAGAAAAACACTTTGTAAGGTAAATTAGCATAAAGGAGAGGAAAAAACCTGTTGTTTACTCATTTATGGCATTAGCTTTCTTAATACTGAAAACAGTATTTAGGTTTGATACTTGTCTGGGGAAAAAGGGAATTTAAAATGCCAAGCTCCCATCCAGCACATAATTCACAAACCTGAGTCACAGACGTATTTTTTGTTAGTCATAGTACAAGTCTGAGACATTTGAGTTACTAAAGTCATGTGTCAGTATTACGGGGCTCAGCTGAATTTCCATCCCAGCCCCCTCATCATCAGCTGTCATCACTCACCCATCATCAAAACTGCTGTCAGAACTGACACTGCAATCTGCAGCAGCAGAGGTAAGAGTCTGAGACAGAGCTATCTGTAGTGTAAAGGTCTGCCTATTCACCTTTAAAAACGTCAAAACTGGCATACTCTAGCATTTAGCTTTGCTTGACAGTTCCCGCAGCATCAGAGAGGTTTTAAACAATTCTGAAAAAAGACTGATCATTGACATCCATTCTTTGCACTAAAAATTGAGCAATGTTTGCTTACGTGTCTTTAAAATATCTTAACTGGAATGCATATTCCTGCATTTTCTACAATGTTATCATCCAAATTATCTTCTACTAGGGAAGATTCTCAGAAGACTCCCATTTTGAATTGACCTGTTTCCAAATTTTGTCACCTGAGTTGCTCATGAGGAAAGAGAAGAAAAGAAACAAAAGGATAACCTAACCACTTGATAATTTATTTTAAGGAACTATATTCTTAAATCTTTTCTCATTTTATGCTTATAAATCAAAAGCCCTCTAAATTCACTAATGGCAGTGGAATTATGTTAGCAGAAAAAAAAAGGTGAAAAAGAGTGAGACTCTGTGGATAGTTCTATTTTTTATCTGATTATTAGCACATATGGACAGTCCAGCACAGAAGAATCACGTGTTATGTGCAAACAATCCCTCAATACAGATAGAAAAACAGAGCGATGTCTACTGGTAATTACGGAAAAGAAGGTTAACTAACATTGGGAGACATACTTAGATAACTTCCCAAATGTTTTACGTTGTTAAATTCTGGCCTTGTCAATGCATATACTTTCTTCTTGTCTGGGATGCTATTGCTCCTATCACAGAACAGGGATAATTTCTTTTTTGATGGACAAAACGCTGATCTCATTTACGTTAGCATAACTCCAGATAAAATCAGTCACATCAGAACATTTTCAAAACAGAATCTGGCTCATTTTCCATGCTTTCACAAGTCAGGGTGGGAACAGTTTGTTCAGAGCTCTAGCTTCCTATTCCTTTGTAATCTTCTCTCACTTTCAGAAGAGTCTAATCTTTTTTTTCTCTTTTCCCACATTGGTTCTCTCTACTAGGAATATGTCGTTCTTTCTGTACAAGAGCAATCATTTTTTATTTTTTGATATTCCCTCACTTGCTGTTTTTTCACCACCAGCTTCCTGTATTACCTTTGCTAGCAAAATTTTTCATTATCTGTTGGTGAACTCTTATTTTTGAGGCTGAATGTTCCGAGTTTACTGAGCCTCCTTATTGTTCACTGTGTCTTTTTAAGAATTTCATTTCAGAGATTTAATCCTTATTTTTTTTAAAAAAAACTTGACTATTGCTATTTTGAAAGACTAAAGATCTATTCTTGCCATCTTTTTCTATCTCAAACTCTGTTTAAAAATAACAGAAGTGCTAATTTTTTACAATTTATCAGATTATTTATTTTATGTAAAGCCAAAATGTTGGTACTCAGTATTATTTAGAAAAATATTCTTCCATTCATTCATTACTGCTTAATTTTATCTATTAACTTGTAGATAACAGTATGGTGTATGTGTATTCCCCTTTGGAGGGAGATTACTGAAGTATCTGCATTATACTACTACTGAGTTTTCAGTAAGATGTATCTAGAACACTGTCAGTTTAGCATATGATTGTAATGGAGTATAATTTACACTTATCAACCTCCTTTTGATAACTCTTTATCCACATGAACACTTTCAAACACCTGAACAGAGCTCACGCTCTGGTGGAGTTGCTTATGGAGTTCACAGTACATTTAAATGGGAACCTTTGACTGGGTTTCGTGCTAGGTGGACTTGTATGTGTAATGTAGTACCATAGGTATCAGGCTTTTGCTTACTATATGCATCTCTTGTGCTCAATTAATCACCTCAACAGTTATTATTATAAATGTCTAAATAAGAAAAGCTTTATCCTTTAGTGAACCTCACATTCACCACATGTCACCCCAACAACTAGAATAAGCATCAGAGGTATATTCTGTGTTTCCCGTGATTAATTAAAATTCAATTACTCCAGCTTGGTTGCCTAATTTGTCTGATTTAATTACTTGGTATATTTTCTTCTTTCACTTTATGTTATTAAATGCAGTGACAGAGCTGACTGTGTGTCAAGGCAAAAGGCTTTAACACTCCTGAGTTAATCACATAGTTATACTGAAAATATAGAATCACAGAATTGTCAAGGTTGGAAGGGACCTTAAAGATCATCTAGTTCCAACCCCCCTTCCATGGGCAGGGACACCTCCCACTAGGTCAGGTTGCTCAGAGCCCCATCCAGCCTGGTCTTAAAAACTTCCAGGGGTGGGGCTTCCACCACCTCTCTGGGCAACCTATTCCAGTGGCTCACCACCCTCAAGGGGAAGAATTTTTTCCTAATGTCCAATCTGAATCGATCCATCTCTAGCTTTAATCCATCCCCTCTAGTCCTAGAATGACCCCACGTCCTAAAAAGTCCCTCCCCTGCTTTCTTGTAGGCCCCCTTAAGATACAGGAAGGCCACAATAAGGTCTCCTCACAGCCTTCTTTTCTCCAGATTGAACAACCCCAACTCTCTCAGTCCATCTTCATAGGAGAGGTGCTCCAGCCCTCATCATCCTCGTGGCCCTATAATTCGATGGCGCTAGCGAAAAGAATTAAGTAGGCCAGAATACCTACCTCTCGTCTCTGTATAACCCCATCACACCAAATAGTGGCCGAGGAGACCAGCTCGGTCAGCCCATGTTGGGGAATGGGATCACGGCAAGTGGCACCGACAGAAACCCTTTTTTTCAGGGGCTGGGCGGAGGGTGAGGCCAAGACCCCCGGCATACGAGGCATAAAGGCACCAGCGGTGACACAGGGGGGCCAAGGCCTCCCCTCTTAGAAAGAGCCTTGAGGGTGCTCTGAGCTGACAAGCAGTGAGTGATAGTGAAGGGAGCTAAATCTGGCCGATGTCCAGTCACAAGCGGTGTTCCCTAGGGCTCAGTGCTGGGACCTGTTCTCTTTTAGTATCTTTATTATTGATCTGGATGAGGGGATTGAGGGCACCCTCAGGAAATTTGCAGATGACACTAAGGCAGGTGGGTGTGTCGATCTGCTAGAGGGGAGGGAAGCTTTACAGCGGGATCTGGATGGGTTAGATCGATGGGCCAGGGTTAACTGGATGAGGTTCAACAAGGCCAAGTGCCAGGTGCTGCACTTGGGTCAACAACCCCATGGTAAGCTACAGCCTTGGGGATGTGTGGCTGGAAAGCTGCAAGTTGGAAAAGGACCTGGGGGTATTAGTTGATAGTTGACTAAATATGAGTCAGCAGCATTATTTTTGTTTAAATAGCTTGCATTATTTAAAATTATATACAGTTCATTAGTCTTCATATTTATTTTGCAAATAAAATAATTTCTAACAAATAGGATTTTTACCCCAAATAATACATACTTTCTACTGCTTCTCTTAAGAACAACATAAACGATCAGTAATCAGGAAAGTATTTTGTACTATCCTTCTAGACTTGAGTTTTTTCTGTTCTGATATTTAATCCATGGATTTTGGCATCATCTTATTTCAACTGGTCTCCAGGGTTTTTATGCTATTCATGTTGCTGAAGTTATTCTAGAAGGCCATGATCAGACCTGAATGCAGTTCTATATATATCATGCTCTCCTATCTCTTCATGCCTCAGAATATGCATGAGAGATCAAGATTATAAATGCCCATTGTGGAACAGATCATATCTGTCTGTTTTAAGGTAGGACTTTATCTATAATCTTCAGGAGAAAAATACATATAGAATAAATATGAACTCTTTTTTCATTTGACTAATGCAGAAAGTTTCAGCTCATGTATAATTCACAACTTATAGTTTATTTGTTACTCTTCAATGGAAAACTCAATAAAAACTTAGTTAAAAAAAAAATGTAGTACCATGAAGCAGAAAGAAGTGTAACCTCAGAAACACTCATATGTTGTAAACTTATGTTTGTGTGGTAAATAATTTAGGTAAGTATTAGAAATATTAAAACTGTGATTTTTTTGTTTGTTTGTTTTTTTCCTAATGAATGGTTAAGTTAACCACTTGGTCATCACCTCTTTTCGTAAGAGCTAGAAGACTGCAAAGGGATTTTATCTCTGCAAAATGCTGGAGCTCCATGTAGAGTCAAGCTGGTTATTTCTCTCTGCTATCTCCCCTCCTCAGCAGCACCACAGCAGCATCCAGCACTCCTCACCTCACCCAGCCCTTTCCTCTTTCCCCCAGGTCCTTCTGCTGGGAGATGGCTCCACAGGAGAACATCACCTGCCTCATCTGCCTGGACCTGGTTGAGGACAGAAAGTCCTTCCGCACCAGGGTGTGCTTAGTGTGCGACCTGGTGAGGTGAGGACAGCACAGGGGAGGGATGGGGCCGCTGCAGGGCTGCCAAGGGAGGAGAGGGACCCCACACGACAGGGTCTGAGACTGTGCTGCAAGTTCACCCGCATCCTGCTTCTCCTTGGAGTCAGCGGAGGAGCACTTGGAAGGGAGGGCCCAGCCCTGGTGGGACTTGGACTTCAAGTGCTCCCTGTTGATGTGCACCATGTCAGACAGGCAGGAGAAGACCTTCAGGTTGATGAAGCCAGGTGAGAGCAGGAGGAGGCAGGAGCTCCCCAAGCCTCTCCCTGTTACTGCCCTTAGCCCCACACTGACCGCCCCAGCGACCCCTCAGCCAGGCTGCAGGAAAGATACTTTGCTCTCATCTGGCTCTATTGCATCAAGGGTTTTATTCTTAGCAAAAGCGAAGCCTGCTCTCCCAAAACATGGTTTAAATCGATGTGTACCTAAACTGTAGCATTGATCTTGGCCATTCTTCTATTTTTAGCCACTGAAAGAGACAAAACCAAACCCTTCATCTCTTTGCTTATTTTCTCCAGGACAGCAGAATCACCACCAGTGGTTGTTCCTCCAGACCACAGGGAACAAAGAAACCTGCTGGTTTCCTTGCCCAGCCTAGGAATACATTCCCTCCCTTCTTATGTCCATTGATGATCCTGATATTGCTTCTCCTCCAGTGTTCTAAAGTTGTTTTCAACTGCAGTGTGTTCTCCTCAGCCCATTTAGCAGGCTGGGTGAGCTTAAGCCCACAGCGATGTTGGTTTGCAAGTCATATAAACATGAAATCCTAGCACATTTCAGTTGGAAAAGACCATTAAGATCACTGAGTCCAACCATTAAGCC
>VWZK01011065.1:0-47302 GCA_013396935.1 Baryphthengus martii
CGGCCACCGGCCGCTGGCGGCGGCGGCGGCGATCGTCGCCCCTACCCAAAATACAGCCGCCAACAACCGCTCCGGCGGAGGTGCATCGTCTCCCCTCATACGCTGCCGACGCTGGAGGAATAATAAGGAGACTTGTGCAGCAGCCGCGCGCTATTTTGGGCGCTTTCAAAAATAATGCCTTGCACTTTTCGTGGAGGTGGGGGGCGGGTCTGGCCCTCGGCGCTCCCGCCAGGTGCTTGGTGGGGCTGAGTGGTGGGCGCTGGGAGGCCGGGGAGAGCCTCTCTGCGGCTCTCGGCCCCCAACCTCGACAGAAACCAGTGGGCAGAGGTGGGACAGTTGCGCACCAGTAAGAAAAGCGGAGGTCCTGCGGGCTGCGGGAGAGGGGCAGCTCTCCGCGGCTCCGCTGAAGAGTGACCCGGGCCCGGCAGCGCGGGGCCAGGCTCCTTCTTCCCCCCAGAACAGGGGATTCGTTCAGTACGGAAATGTGCCTTATAATGGGCCTCCTCTCATTTAAAACCTATCCAGCTTACAAATTAAAAGTAGTTTCAAATGTGACACCTGGCTGAATCTTCTCCGCAGTTGCCCTGTATTCCCAAAGAAAAATACCATTTTTGGCATTTATTTTCTGTCACTTCTTGTTCAGAAAACACTAGACACTAAAGGCCCTTGTTCTTTATGGGATTGGTCTGGATGAACTTCCTTTACCTACAAGGAGGTGTGTTATGCAAAAAGAACATTAAGCAAAATAGACTTACACAAGGCCTAACTAGACTGAGCAAGAGGGAGGATGGAGGATTACAATCAGTTATATATACTATACTTCAAAAAATGTGTGTGTATATATATAGTTTCAGGCAAAATGTAAAACAACAGAGAACATAATTATACTAATCCTGAATATTTTTTCAGACCACAGAATATCTCCCTAAGGTCATTCTGCTCTTAAGGCAAACATTAGCACAGTGAATTTTTAATTTTTAAAAGTTTGATACACCATTATATATCTCTTAAAATAACTCTCAAATCTCAATGCATCTTCTGTTAATCCCCATAGATGGCCAGTCTTTCTCTTGGTTTTCTATGTTCTCCCTTCTACAATTACAGTGACAACTTTAGCCCAAGTTGCTAGAACAGAAATACTAATAAATACTAATAGTTATCCAGGAATAAACATCAACATTAAATATCAATAGAAATAAATACAAAGCAAAAATGTTCACCTACAAAGTCAGAAAAACTAGTAAAATGTTTTATACAACACTAAATACAACATTTTTACTGTTACAGAGATGTGCTGTATTAAAGTAGTGTCCCCGTGCTGGGGACAGCATTGCAGTGGACACAGGATAGAGGTGGTCCTTCTCTGACAAGACTTCCCAGTCTCAGCTTCTGTTCAGCCGAGTATTTACTTTAGAATGTCTATTAAAATATTTAAGAATCAAACTTGACAACTCTCCTTCCTTAAACTATGTCCATGCTCAAACAATTTAGGCGTGACTTTACGTAGGCTTTTACCATACTATCTTGAGAGTTTCTGTTTGTTTAAAATAATTTTCTTCACAGCAGTAAAATGAGGCTCATGCCTAAGTGTTTGCAGGATTGGTGCCTAAGCACAATACGTGATAGTTACTTTATGAGGAGCATTTCTCATGAGGGTGACAGTGCACTGGAACAGGCTGCCCAGAGAGGTTGTTGAGTCTCCTTCTCTGAAGACATTCAAAACCCGCCTGGATGCGTTCCTGTGTGACCTACTCTAGGTTCCTGCTCTGGCAGGGGGGTTGGATTTGATGATCTTTCAAGGTCCCTTCCAGCCCCTAACATTCTGTGATTCTGTGATTTCTCCTGTCCCTTCAGCTCCAATGGCATTGCATACAGACTGCAGTTTTCACCTATGAACATATATTCATTAGAAACTAGTTGCAGAAAACAGTATTAACCCAACTGTAATAACTAGTGATAATATAAATTCAAACTCTTCTAAAACATAGATTCAAAAAAATAGTAAAGGATGAGAAAATTCCTACTTTCCACCAGTGAACTCTTAGTTGAGAAAATTTGTGAGTTAGGAACAGAGAATAAACAGTAACTGAGATAATTCAGTGCTTTTCTGAAAATTATTTCCCAATGTTATTGAAATGTTTTTACGCAGATGGTTGCCAAATAACTAGATTATTCTATTGTATCACTAAATTAGCTCATCTCTGCAGAAGACTCTTAAAGAACGATGCAATTTGGTACTATTTAAAACTCTTTGGGATGCTCAGCCTCTACTGATTATTTCTCCAGATGACACTGAGATTTTGCGGGAGGGTGTATCCTGTTACGGAGATGCATTTCTAAGACTACAAATGATGAATTATCTGTAGTTATTTTACTTATACTTGAAAGACTGTCCCTTTTTCTTTGAAAATCCTAAAGGAAAACATAGAACTTGTAAACCCCTGTTATATTCTAATCCATCTAATCTACTTGCAGAAGTCATCGGAGTGTAGACCCTTACAGAAAATGTGAACACAGGTGGAAAAGCTCCTTAAAGGGTATATGTTAGGAAGGTGGAACTGAAACCAAGTATTTGAACCAGTACGTTGCTGCTTTGTTGGATCAGTAGCTTCAAACGGCTATCTCTTTGATAGAAGTAAGAGGACCTTGGAAATTAATAAAGGTACCTTCTGTTCTCTATCTCTTCTTCGATCCTCGCGCTAATCATATTGTGGCGGCTCGTGATATATAATAAACTCATTATTTTGTCAATTAAAAATTATTGAGCAAAAATAGATTAAACGTTATTACAATATGCTCTTTAAACATTCCTTCTGTTGCCATTTTATTTAATATTAGAATTCCATCTATATTCTGAAGACAGGGAATTTTGAGCACTTATTTTCTATATGTAAGTATGGCATTTAATATGATTTTGGCAGTATGTTTAATGACAGATTTTGGAGTAGCTAAATTTGGTCTCTCTCTGAGTATTCTTGTAACTCACTGAATAGGTGTTTGTGCTGTAGCCAAATACTGATTATTTTTCTAAGAGCATGTGCATGAACATCCATATACATGGCTTCCAAATCCAAAGTCTTCAGTACCATTTAAGGTGGCGAGAGGAAAGAAATGTGTGTTATTGAGTCAGTTTGCATATTGGGTTTATACCGTCATGTGATCCGTTGACTCCTCAGTAAATATCTAAATATAAAATGAGAAAAAGAGAATCAGTATTTACATTTTACTAAATTACTTGGCACTTCCACAGTATTGATTTCTGCAATACAGATGAAGATACCTTAAAGATGGCCTTATTTCTCAAAAATAGCCTGCACATGGCATTTTACCATCCTTCTAGCAACCTATGCAGCTCATTGTGTGACCTTTCTCACCAGTGACAGTCACCAGTCGACCACACGATTCTTTCTCAAGCCAAACCAGGAGGACAGGATAGAGGGCTTGAGGACAATCACTGGCCAAAGAATGTTGTGTGTGTTACTATGGAAAATTCTGAGCCACAACAATAGAAGTGCAAAAGCTATAAGAAATTGGGGATGGGGAGAGATGTAGTATGTGCCTGTCTATCAAGAAAGACAGGCAAATTGCAGTCCATGGCAATTCCAGTTTCCCTCTAGAGTGCTCTCTCCCTCCATGATGTTTCTGCAGATGTGAAGAAATAACGACCAACTCATTGTCAATAAAATTGACTGGGTTTTGCTGCTAATCCTAGGATAATTATCAAAATTGATTCAGATGCCACACTAAATTGGAGAACCAGAAATACTTCCCAGCTTTCAAATCTGGATGTGTGCTCTGGCCACATCCTAACTCCGTACCTGAGCGAGACTTGTGTACGCAACAGTCTTTTCTCCTGGGAGGGAAAGTTGAGTTTGAGTAGTTGAAAGGAACTGCAGTGTTTTCCAGACAGGTTTCAGCCCAATATGCACCTAGATGCACTCTAGGTGCAGCCTCTGAGAGCTGGTTTCTAGAAGATAGGAGTTTCGAGACATTGTAAAGTAGGTGTTTCAAAGATGTTATGAAGGTTGCAAGACTACAAAGATTTCCAGAAGTGATCTTCATCCTGAAGAAATTCAAAGGCAGATATAGAAGTTACGGGGTTGTGAGTGCAGAGGTGAATCCAGAGCAATATTGGTTTTGAAAAATTTGAGAAGTGTTGGACCAGAATAATGAAGTGTAAAGGCAGAAAAACTAATTTGTAAGAGTGGGTCAAATGCAAATTAAGACCTCTATTGGGAATATTGATGAGGACTCTTAAGCCAGGAGAAGTCTGAAGTTAAAAGCTTGGATGTGCAGGCTGGGCATTTGGGAAGGGCTTGGAGCATTGGCATAATCTTGCATCAGTTGAAGGCAGCAGGAAAGGGCACCATTTTGAGTGGTAGGGAGGACTACTGCGAAGATGCAGCAGAGTCTGTGAGATCTGGAATTGATGATAAACCAAAAGACATCAATAAGAATAAAGGTCCTGTGGGAGGGGAAGGTGGGACGCAGTGAAAGAGAAACTTACTACAGAGGAGGAGAAATGGTGTGGAAAGGGACGAAAAGAGTATTAAGAGGGCAAGGAAGGAAATGTGGAAGAAGGAAGGGAACCTGTGTCAGGCAAAGCTGGAACAGCAGATTTGTAGTTTTTAAAACTGGAGTTTACTAGATGAAGTTTGAAGGGGTAGTAATGAGCAATAACTTGATTATGAATGGGGAAGAAGACAGTCACCACAGGGCTCTTTTTGACATACAGATCTATTCCTGCAAGCTCTTTTCTAAGGTGTGTGGGCACACTCTGCATAAAAAGGCCATTATCATTTCCCTTAGCAAAAGGCTTTGGCTGCAACCGTGCATAAGACTACAACAGCCTTGCAGCAGAGCATTACGGTGGAAAGCCTATTCAAGTTGGACACTCCAGACCTGTCATCCAAAAGCTAGCAGTCACTCTGAGAGCTAAGGCTGTATTTTTAAATATGCACAAAGAAGGCAAGTTGATGAGGCGGCACAGGAACAAACATCGCTCTCAGAAACAGAAGCTGAATGAGAAAGGGTTGCAGCCTGCACTCCCGAAGCGGAAAACAGTTCTGTTGAAATAGGCAACAAATAAAGGAGTTATTTTTATAATTGTTCATAAAATTTCTAAATCTATAACTGTTGCTGAAAAATATCTGGAAGTGCATAAATAGCTGAAATAGTGAATAGAGTCATCCTCTGGGTCTGATTGGATGGCAAAGCCTGGCAGGATGGGGAAAGGAGGAGGAAGTCCCATCTGAGGTCCTTAAGACACAATGACAGGGTGAGAACTTGCTTTAACTCGCTCTCCCTGGAGAGCAATAGAGCAGTTTTTAGAGCAACACATGTCAGACTTAGTGACTCACAACCACATGTGGATGTTCCTAGTAAAATACAAATTGGTCCAGCAACAGATGAAGAGGAAAGTATCCCAGATACTGTCTGTACTAGACGTAAGATCATATGACTCAAAGTGTGCATGCAGTCTCTCCTCTTTTTATGGTCAGTCCTTTCTAATAGTGTGTTCCAAAAAATAAAGAAACGCCTTTGTTTTAGAAAGGTATTGATGATGTAAGACAGATCACACGTAACAGGCAATATATGTTTGATGTATGAGGGATAACGCGCAGGGTTACTCTGAGCAGATTTCTCCTTGAAGTAGCTAATGCAGAAGCCTGACACCAATGGTTAAAGGCAGTAGAAAGAAACCAGAAATGCAGCTAGGCTGTAGCAAACACTGAACAACATTTTTTTGGACATTGACCCGAGAACCCAGAATTAGTATTGCAGCAGAACAGGTATCTGCTAGGCCTACCAAATGTGACTGCAATTAAAGCATAGACAATGCATCTCCTGTTTGTTGTTAGGCCCAACATCCCTCGTACAGCAAGAAGTGTGTCCTTTATAACATTTTTCTAGTGACGTCATGTCACGTGGACACACAGCAATAGCATTTCCCTCTTTTGACAAGCAACAGAGAATATTCACGGGGCCTGTTTCTGAGACTGACAACAAATGGATTACTCAGAATCAGAGAATTTTGTATTCTGTTGTCACTGATTCTGCCATCTGGCTTTGTGGAGTCAACTCTTAACAGCTCCTGGACTGGAATAGAGGGCATTGTGGCTATACGCCTGCTATCATGATATATGTAAATGTAAATAATGGCTTCAGTAAGTAAAAGAGAGTTTTCATTCGGGGCTTTTAAGTTATGTGCTAACCCCTCATGCTAGAAAATCAATCTGCCAAAATCTCATTTATTATCTAGACAATAATGATGAGTGAGAACTAATATTCTTAGAAAAGTAATTACGCACAATAGTAAGAGGTAGGAGTACCTACTTGATATAGATTTCAAGGTTCAACAAAACCATTTTAATGGAGAACTTGGTCTCCTGACTACCACAGCAAAGCAGGCAGGGTATTCTTTTTACTTTGAGTACAGAACTGCATACATTAGTAGTCTGTGCAGGCTGATACTGGTTCATGGAAGAATCTACTCATGTTGGTTTACATTTACAGTTTCCCACAACATGATTTGATTTCAGTATCCAGTGATAACAGAACTGATATACTCTCTTAAGCATTCAAGAGGAACTGAACTTTGGAAAAGATACTTTTGCAGAAACTAGTTTATTTTCACATGTTCCAGGGCAAGCTTAACATAACACTTTACATTGAGTTCTCCTAGCTTCTTACCCCCCAGGGAAATCTTTGCAAACTGAAAATCCTCTGTGGTTTAAGTTTTAGAAAGAAGATGGTGCAGCATAAGAACACGAACCGCATAATCATTATAATCATTATAGTACTCTACTGAGAAGCATATCTACCCTATTTTACTTACCTCCAAATATTTAAACTAGAAACATTAAGGCTGAAGGACTTTTAGATTTGCAGTGCACAAATACTGTATTCGGAGGTGTTGGCAAGTTCCCAGGGAGCATTTAAAAATTGTAAGCATCTATGAAAAAACATAGAAGAACTTCGAGGTCATTGGCTAAAAACTGATGATGAACTTTTCTGGCTCCAAAGAGAGAGCATCTTCCCCTCTCACCACTCATCTGGGCAAGCATGAATCTAACTAGTAATTTCATAAATGTTTGATCATCCTGAAAGCAGCATGCATATTCTTCACTTTACTCATGGAAGTAATCACAGTGAGGACGGTGTGCAAAGGTGCTGTTGGTACACCAACCTCACCTAGAGGCTACTCTTAACGGCTAACTTCGGCATCTCTCTTACATGCTGAGTTTGGAGTTAAGACTTCCTATAAAGCTAAGACTTCCTATAAAGCCAATGGAGTGAAGAATGTTCCTTAGAGTGGGATTCAAACATTATGCATTAGGAGTTTATTGCTTTTAATTAACTAGACAGTGAATTCAGATACACATTGAACACTATAGACTATGTGAATTTCTGAATTGCAATTCTCAGTCCAGAAACTTTTGTCAAAAACTGTCTCCTACACATAATGATGATGGCAATCTCTTTCCGTTCATATTTCTGACTTCACTTGTTTTGGATGAGATAGCTCTGAGCATCAATCCAATGAAAAAGAGTTATCACCCAAATATATCTGAATGAGCAAGAAGAGTATATTCTATATATATTTAATTTGGCAAGTACCAGGTTTGGTCTCCTCTATGGAATGTAAGCCAAGTTTCAGCTGGGAACAAATAATTGAGTTATATAAGGGCACGTAAAAATAGACTGACCCACATCTCTAAATCACATTATAAAAAAAAGATATTTATTGTATAATTTCCTGAAGGCAGAAAGCACCTATATAAATGGGCTTATATAAAGAAAGCCATATAATACTTGGTCAATATTAGGCATCCATGGAGATCTGCAATATAGTGGTTTATGGGCATGTGAGCCAAAACATGAACAGTTTGTCTTCCTCGTGCAATGCCATTCTGCAGGGAAGATGGGTATCCAGTTCTGAGCATCATAATCTGCGTTTGTATCAGAACATTGATGTTAGATGACATGGTCTGGGAAAAAGAAGCTGCATATAATAAATACTAAGTAAAATTAAGATTTTTTTAAATTTCTAGAATAGGCCACAGTACTGTACAGTTTTGTTTACACTACTACAACTGATCAGAATAGGGCTCTAGTGAGGACAGTTCTGCACACATCAGGGAATCTGCAGCTGCAGATTTGAATAGGATAGGAAACGTTATATAAATTTACTGCACATGCTGCTTCTCCTGCTGTAATAGCTAATATGTCAAGACATGCTTATAGAAACAGACACATGCATATGTGCATCGCAGACAAGGTAGGTGCTCAGCTGGAATTCAAACCAATGTGTATTTACAACTACTGTCACCATCCCTCTCTTGCACAGCTTGCAAATTCACAAGCTGCCACAGTATATTCCAAATAATTTAAGTTGTAGTTCTCTTTAAAGCTAAAAGCTGGAAGTGTAACATGTTAATTATGAATATTTAATACTTCACAATACTCACAGACTAGTTTTACCAAGCAATAACTGTTCCTAAACCAACAGCCTGTATGCAATATGAACATCCTTCTTTAACTATAGCTACTGTTACAGTCTCAAAGCCAACTTATGAAACCTTAAAGCTTAGTTAACTCAGAATTAGTTTTCCTCACAGTAAAAGCATGATATACTCCAAAGTAATGATTTTTTTTTTCCATGCCAATTTCTGTTTCAAATTCTTAATTGAATTGTCTATAACTTTTTTTTTTTTTTTTTTTTTTGTGGCAAGAATTCTTTCATAACAGAGACTGGCTTTCTCACTAGTATTGTAATAGTTGAAAAATAAATGTCGGTAAAAGCTAAGCATGGAAAACTTCAGCCTGAAATATTTGCTTAAGTAAAGAATGATAAAAAAGGGCATTAGAATTAAACCAGTTTCTAACTTTGTTGCATTTGCCTCCTTTTAGCTCTTATGTAGAGTTTATTATATATGGGGAGGTGTTTCTACAGCATAGATCTGGTTGCTTAACCAAGAAGATATAAATCTAATTGATAGGTACAGCATAAAAAGGGCAAAAACTGCTTTGTTTTTTTTTCTTTTAGGCTGGTTAGCCTCTCTGCCTTAACACAGATGTAAAAGTAGCCATGTGAGGCAAACTTAGGCTCCAGTTGCCACCTGAGTTTAGCTGAAAGCAAGCTCCATTTCAGCATACATTGACTCAAATGTGTTTCAGCTGACTCTGTCAATAAGAGAAAAAACTCTACATTCTCATGATATAGAGCCCAGTTCTCTGAAAACTAATCAAGACTACAAGGTCATCTCGCACCGGTTATAGAAGAACCATCAAAATATTTTTTCTTGCTGCTATTCCAACGTGGACCTAATTAAAAAAGAAATCTACAGCAGAAATTTGCAGTAGATCAAGATCAGTAGAATATGGAGATCAAATCTGTGTAATAACTCATAATTTCTCCAGCTATGATCAAATAGTCCCTATATCCCAGGAATTTATGCCCATATTCCAGGTTCTTAGTGGTTCCGATAGAGGGTCAGATAGCAATGTTGATGTTTTGAAATAAGGACAACACTATAGACAACAGGGCACCAATCCCTCAAACAATACAACTGCCCTGTTATCTGTACAAGATTGAACAGAGTGTGGTCATTATATGTTTTTGAAATGAGGCAAAAACAAATATTAGAAGATAAAATATGGTTCTAAACCTGCTCAGTAACTGGACAGCCAAAAGCCCGCAGAAATCAATAGGAAATTAATTCCCAATGGGAATTGAGCTCCAAAACCTTTAGACCATTTTGAATATTTTGTCCATGTCTAAAAACAATTTAGTATTTCCAGAATGAAAATTTCATGGATTTAGTGGATCTTGTGTTTATGCATCGGTACTTCAGGATGTGAAAATGCCTCTAACATTATGAAAGTTGAGAAAAACCCAAAACATTGTGTTTTACACATGCTTGGCATCAGGAAAGATTGATCTATGTGACCCAAAGTGAGCTATGTAAATTAAAGCAACTAAACAAAGTCACAGCAGTAATTATATCAAACTGTTGAGTGTAGCCTTCTCTACAGAATACAGTGAGCAGTTCAGCTTCATCTGATTTTATATACATCTTTCCTATTGGACTTGATAGCTTTATGAAGTCTTAACTTGCAACTTTCTGAAAGGAAACATTTAAAAAACTGACCAGTACCCAAAGTATGAAGTCTATTGACAGATTCAGATTAGTAGGGTATACTGTTCGCTGCACTGATTTAAAATTCACCTACAATGAATCCCATATCTGGTAACTAGAAAACATAGGAAATTTTGTTTAAAAACATAGTTTTCAAATTGCAGAAGAGAGAGATTCAGTTGCTCAGGTCTTAATCAAAGTCTCAAATAGGTGTTTGCAAAGTTTTTTTCTAAGGATGGACATTTAACAGCAGAGGTATTAAGTTGCGTATCACGTAACAAAAATTTAATTTCCTTGGCCTTATCTGTTCTCAGCTTCCAAATGGTCTGGGGCTCCATGTCAGCTCAAATGTTCTTTTGCGTGTCATCCCTAAAAGCACACCCAGTGTGATACAGTGCTATGTCAGCCCACGGAACTGAACTTGCAGTGACTTTGTACAAGCATGCGGCACGTGAGAGCAGCTGAGATTCACCCACGTCTGTAATGCAGAGGTGGCAGATTTTCCCAGTTCCAGCAACTGCTCCTGTCCCCACTCATCCACGCATTCACTCGCATGCCAACATAATTGAAGAGATCCTATAGACTTGGATGCCAAATTTAAGACGACTGTCACCCACCTATAAAAGCCTCTGTGGGCCACAAATAGCTCATTGGGGATAGGGAAATAAGTAACATGTTCAAAGAATTCCCTTACTGACTTCTGAACGTAGATTTTAACTGCAGTTCATCTGCTAAGTAATATTCACTGCAAGCAGAGTCATAAAGAAGAAAGTAGTTTTTAATAAACCAGTTGACAAAAATCACTGCTTGCTGACAAAACCAAGCATCTCCGATGCCCCAATCCAAATGATGCATTGACTATGAGTATATGAATGATTTGTCTTTTACCAGCCAGAAAAAAAAAGAGTAAAATCTTAATGTCTACAGATTAAAGCTACAGGAAGCCCTGGTGCTCTTGGACTCAGCAGAGCTTGAGCCGTGAGCTCTTCCTGGTAAGCCTCCAGCCAGCTCTGCACTGCGAACATAGGAAAAGACGTCAAAGGAGTCACGCAGGACATTGTTCCACTGATGTGGAAGCTTCTTGGAAAACTTGGGTTATATTGTTCGGGTATCTTGAGTTAAAAAACTACAAGTCTTATTGAGTCTTGATGAGCAGCTTAAAAATTGAGAATTCTGATCTTCAAGGTGAGAAAACATTTAACTTTTTCAACATGGTGATTTTTCATTCTTACGTTTAGAAGGTGAACTGAAAAAGATCCTCAAGTTTAACCTGTCTGGAAATGAGTAACTACTAAGGAACGTGGAGCTAGGTGAGTGAGGAGCAGTCTACGTTAAAACAGCTAGGAGTATAAAGTTATAATTATGCGTGTAAGTATTATGTATATAAGATTTATAGCATAGTTTTCCTATGTACCATAGACACCACAGTTTTGCAGTCTGTTAGGAAGGTGGGCCTTAGACTTAAATAATTCCGTGAGGCTGGTAATCTGTATTTGGAAGAACATTTTTAAATGCATACATTTTTGTTTGAATATTCTTCATCTTTATAAACACAGAGCTTGAAGTTGCTTTGAGGTTTGGCACCTTGGAAGTTACTTCACTGGAGACAATTAATATACATTGTTTGGAACTATGTAAGTTATGATTGGATCTGATAGCACAATCTGCAGTGAAGATGTCCCGACATTTCTCACTTCAAGACGCCTCTTTAGTTACCCAGAACTTTTTCAAATGGGTTTTAGACTGAGAAATTTCTTACTAGATGCTTTTCCTTAGCCTGATTATTTTCTTGTTTGTTTTTTAATTTACAGATAAAATAATGCAAGTCTTTATGAGAAGAGGGCTAGACAAAAGGTGTGTTATGTTGCTCATGTTAAAAATGTTGTGGTTTTTTACCTTAAAAGTTTTACTCTGTCCAGTTGTTGAAATAAAAATATTACATTTGACAGGAATGAAGGGGCTTTATGCTAGGGAAATATTCCCCCCATTGTTCTGAAAATCTATTCACATTTGAAAAATCCCAATTTGCAAGAAAAGACTTGCTAAAGATTTAGCTGAAATCTCTGAAGAGTCTGTCTGCTGTGGAGCTACTCAGGGCTACACAGGCATAATCCTTCCTGTGATTACAGCCAGGCACCACAAGATGTGTGCCTCTTAGGGACCTTTCTGTTGACAGACTGCAGAGAAGAAAACAAATTGATTTGAATGCAATGTAGACAAAAGTGGAATTTAGGAGTTAGTGATTACATTCATGGAGAAAGAAATGGCAGGAGTATGATGACTGAGAGACTGGGATCATGAATCGCCATGTATGCAGGATGTATTGCATATATGCAGGGATGAGAACTGGGAACTTGTGTGGAAGATGAGGTTTAGAGGATTACAAACAACCCAGGTGTACAATGGAAAAGAACTGAGGTTAGCTGAGCAAAAAGACCAGGACAAATATACGAAGAGAATTAGATGAGGATTTCAGGGAACAGGGTCAAAAATGAACACCAGCTAAACCAGGGATTAGATAGTGCCAGAGGGCTATCTAGTAGTGAGGGAGCTGGTCAGTGGTTAAACTGAATTATTTGGGTAGGTAAGAAGACAGGAAAGTAAAAGGAATAAAGAAGACTGTGAATAAGAGTCAAACAAAACACTAAGCTAACATTTTGAAGGTGCAATGCAAGGTTAAATGGAAGCTTTTAACACACAGGAAATACCAACATTGATACTACTTTTGAAACTTTAATTTGAACCCTTGGGCGCAAGCGTGATGGTACACTATTATGGCACAATGATAGACTATTTCTTCTACAGAAACCCAGCCTTACTCAGGGAACCCCATTATAAGAAATCTCCTCTGGGTTTCCACAAGGTTATAAATTGAAGATTACAAAACTCCTGCTTCATTGGCTCTGGCATTCAGAAAGTGTGAAATGTATTAAGCAGTGGATTGCTGGAAGGAAAGCCACCTGCATGGAGATGCAGAAAATTAGGTTCCTTCTTTGCCTCTGACAGTTCTTATATGATACTAAACAAGTAATGTTAATCTAACTTTTCCAGATGGCCATCAATTACACATTTTCTGAGAGCCATCCGGAGATCTGCGATCTACTTTGAAACAGTATTGGCTGGTCATAGCTGAATTCTGCTGGAATGATGCTTCAGACATAAGGACTTGAAAAGTCAGGTTCTTGGCACCTCAGACACTGAATATTACACAATAGTTTTGACTTTAAGTTCTGCTTTCTTGTTCTATGGCAGTTAATGCTTCTCATCTCAAATTGTTCCTCGGGTCTAGATGTCCCTCCAAATAGAGAAATGTAATTGAAATTGATTATTCTACAATGGATTTCATGTTGAATACCTCACTAAATAACTCTTTCATTTATGCAAAACTACGTGGATTTGTTTGTTTCAATTTGAACATTTAGTTCAATCCTAAAGAGCTTTTGGCACTTTTTTTTTGTTAGCTTGTGATTCATCTCACACAAGGGGTCAATTAGGTTCTTGAATTAAATACATAAGGAGGAAAAATAAAATAGTTCTGGAATGAGAAAACCACTGTATCTTGGATTTACTGAATAAAAATCTACGTGGTTAAGCTTTGTAACTAAAATAGAACCTCCACTTTTGGATAGAAACCAGAGAACAGTTTGGAGTCGCAGTAAAATATCACATAGACAAATTAATTTCAGTGGAACAATAGTCTGAAGTGTTGCATTCATTTTATTTTCAAACTTGGGAAACCCAGACTGTGATTCTTTCATACCTAAGTAGAGTTTATTAAGTGACAGCTAATGCAGGAAGATACAGAGCCAAAAACCTAGGATAGAAAAGGAACGTTTTTTGTTGTAGTGTGGGAGGATGAGGCTCAGAAGAGTGTTTTATATTTTTTAGTGACTCAGGTATTACATAGTTAGATGAGTGCCTAACAGCACTACAGCTTGCTATGTTACTTCTCAGGCTAGAGGACTGAAAACAGAGGGTTACACAACAGAAAACATAAGCATGCTTCATTCAGCTGAAATTAAACTCAGGACACTCCTAATCCTGGAGTGATGTTTGCAGCTCATGATCTTGCAATTAGAAAAAAAACAAACCAAACAACAAATTCACCAACATCAAAACTGGAATTTAAATGTTCTTTTCTCAGAGTATTAAATGGTGAAAACTTAATCTAGAACTTGTCATTTGCTAAGTATGTGCTGGTTTTGTTGTTTAGTTGGTTGTTTTTCTTTTGTTTTGGACATATGCACTTTGGTACCTTTTGTTAATACCACCTCTTCCTGAATCAAACATCCAAATAACTTTGTAGTGGGGGAAATCCTATTCTCCCACACAATTGTAGACTGCTGGTAAATGCACAGAAAAACTCAATCCTCTTAAATTCCACACAGAAAGTCAATGGGAGAAACAAGCAAACTCCTGAAATCCTGTTGTGTTTCTTAACGCAACTTTTAACACAACAGAGACAATCCTTTCCCTTCTGAAAAGGCCACTCAAAAATAAGGAATGTTTTTTGCTATTTTAAATGTGTATGAGAATGTATGCACTTTTTCTCAGTAAAAAAATCCCTTTTCATATGAAAAGTTAACAACTCGTTACAGAAAAACGACTTCGGCCTTCTATGCTGTGAGAGTGTTACTGCATTGGAACTATAGATCTAAAATATTGCAGGAATTTTCTCTAAGCAATTTTCCTTTGAACAAGACAAAGTCTTGTATTGAAAAAAAGTTCATGAAATTATAATCTGAGACACTAAATACTTTTTACACAGTCATTTAATTTTATTTAAAAGAATCCCTTGAAATCATAAAGGAGATTATTTAATTTAAGAACTGGATGCCCTAATCGGCTGTATGAAAAAAAAGCCCATGAAGGGGCTAAGTTTTCAAGAGTAGTTCATTTTGCAAGGAAAGAGTCATAAATGTTTATTATAATGTTTATTCAGGTCTATGGCCCAGCATTTTGGCCAAAAAATCTGAAAACATTGGTTTTGGCATTGCAGTAAGGTGACCCTGCAGGTTTCAGCAGGTATGGTCTTTTTTATTTTCACAGTCTACAGCCAGAAGGAGCCATTAGATCCCATAGTCTTACCTCCTATGTAATACAAACTATTAGGTTTCATCCAGATCTATTCCTATATTACATTCAAAATCAAACTATTAAGATGGATGCATAAGGTTTCAATGCCCAGAAGAGTAAGAGATTTGTTAATCACAGTCAGAAAATGGGACACAAAAGGTGACACCTGTGCCCAATATCACAACAAGAGCTGTCAGCCCAATGGATGATATAGTCCTAGAAGATGAACCATACTTCACACTGTGGAGGAAGAAGTCCTCTCAAATAGTTGGCAATATGATGTGGCTGTTAGTCCTTTCCATCTCCAAATCTGTTAATGAGTGAAAATCCAAATATATGAGAACACATGAATTCATTCTGTGTGAGGTCCCATATCCAGGTGTGGTTGATCTCTGATACTTCAGAAGAATATTAAAAAACTTGGGATAACTTGCTTACGTGTTGCTAATTGTTCATGAGGCAGAAGAATGCCATCCTGAGTCTTGCTGGTGAATAACTAATGACCCTATGCATGAGATTCAATTGTAATGATCGCTTTACTGCACAGCTGTAATTTAACAAGCGTGTTACAACATCCCTGAGGCCTGTGAAGGATGGAAATAAACATCACTTCACTAGACGCAGACTTTGTAAAACTGGAGGGAACTGCACACCTATTCAGCCAGTACGGTGGGCCTACTACACTTTCTTTTTTTTTTCTCAGGAACTGGATTAAAGATATTTTTTCAGAATGAATCTTGCTTGAGGTTCTGATATGTGCCCTAAACCCTCTGCCTATTTTAAAATACTGTCAATTAGACACACCAATAATTAAGAAACCCAGTTTTATTTTTGATAGCATAGCACCAGTAAGCTAAAATAGAGTGAAAAATAAATCCCAAGTCAGAACTGCCAGCCTGTTTGTCTAAAAAAAAAATTGATGGTACAACTACTGATCCTTAGCCTTTAGGAACTGTTAAATCACAAACAAGCTAATTCACAAAATAACGTGGGTGAAAACTCACATTTCAAATAGAAACTAATCAAAGATGGGTACCAACACCAGCTAACAGCACAGCAAAGACATAATATTTATGTATACATTTTTTTATATACATCTGCTAATGTAAGAAAGTAAAATACAGCAAGAAAGATAGTTTTTGTCTAATTCTTGCTTTGAAAAGGGGTCTTTGGTTTTGACTGATGGTATCCAACCAATGCACAACAGAAAAGTATACAATCAGACGTAAGGTCTATGCCAATTGTTTTTAATGCAGGATCATAAAATGTTTTCATGCATTATAACAGCAACAGTAAAGTGGCACTGGTGTGAAACTGATAAAAACAAGATCTTGAGTAGGTTAATGTGTTTTTATAAGTGACCGCAAATAGCACTTGTGAATGGAAATGTGCAGCATCTACTTAGGAAAGCCATCCATTATTGCAGTCTTACAAGGTAAAAGGAAAAGATAACATCATAAGAGGTCCTGACTCTAGCTGAGGCTCTGTATGAACTGATGGAGGCAAAACTCCCTAAATCGGAGATTTGTGGCACATGAAGGATCGGGTGCTGTAAAATAGGAGCATTGACATGGGTCCTGTAAAACCGGGCACATAGAAGAGGGGATTTTGATTTTCAAGTCCCTTCTGCCTCTGTTAGCATGTGCCACTTGCTCCCTCTTAAGTACTGTGGAACATACCTGGTACCTAAAACTGAACGATAGGCCTGAACTCTTGCATTTTTGCTCTGTGATGAAGTTAAAAGGTTTAGTGCAACAGACTTGATTTAGACAAACGAACAGAAACAAATACGATATTTACTTACTGTAGGTGCTTTCAGTACCTAGGGTTAAAGAGCCATCTGTTTCTCTGGTATAATTCCAGTGGTTTCAACGGAATCAGGGCAGGATAAATTTGATGCAATATGTTCACCTGGTCACCTAGCACACAGCAGAAACCTTCCCTTTGTGTGGAAGTCTGCATACAATCAGTTTGCCATCTAGTGGCAACTATTTTGAACACAGTCATTTAAAACGGTAGATGTTATTTTCAGTGCCGTGATGTATTAAATCATCTGAGGTATATGAAAACACATATTATCAGATAAAAACTATTTTGAAGCTTAAAAGGGTAACTGCATGTATGACCAGTACTGTACCTTCAGACAGGAAAAATTTTCTGAGGCAAGCTGACTATCGAACACAAAAACATTTCCAATGGTGCTAATATTTTCTGTATTGTGTTCGATATATATTTTCTGTATCTGTGGTTGGATATATATCACCTGTAGCATTTTTTCATGACAGAAGATGGAACAAAATACTGATCATGTGGCAACTTCTAATTCACCCATCTGCCCCTCCTGCCAGTCTCTCTGGGATTATAAGAAGAAGTATTAGTTGAAATTTTTACATAGCCAGGCTGTCGCCCTACCTGAGTAGCCTCAATGGCTGAAATGGCAGCTGCTTATGTGGAAAAAGCAAAGGCATGGCCAAGTCAGATTGTTTGTATTAAGGTTATGAGTTTCTAAGAAAAAGACTAGTCACAGCTAGCAACCACATGCCATACCTCCTAACCCAAAGCAGCTACCAGAATCTGCTCAGGAAATGCAAAAAAGATGTACATTTTGGTGGTGGCTGGCCTAGTAGCCCTTATGCACTTATATAAGTGGGTTTATTTTCCCTACTTTTAATGCTAATTTGGCTCTTCTTGAGAGTAACTGGACATCTACTTGTAGTACTCAAGTGATATTTGTTAGTATACTATTCATTGATTTACTATTATTACCATATATGTCATGACACAGGAAATGTATCTATTTGGCATACGGAAATGATGTTATCTTATTATACACATAAATGTCTCATTGCCTCAAATTCCAAGTGGCAAAGACTTCTGCCTTTCCTCCTGCATAAGGAATTCCATAAATTTCCTAAGATGTTTTTAAAAAACATTAAACCCAGTGTCAGAATACAGTGTCTCTAGACCTACTTCTAAAATAGTGAAAAGATATGAGTTCTGCATGTCTACATTTTACTCAAATCCAATTCCATAATGATGGAGATGAAATACTTGAGAGCCAACAGATATCAGTGAGTCTAGAAGACATGCCAAATAGCTAGAAGTAGCTGAACTTAGCAAATGACAAGAACTGAAGGGTGACAGAAGGTCAGAGATGAACACAGGTCCTCCAATTTTAGAGTATCCTGAATTGACAGGGGAATCACCCAAACACTGGAAACTTGAGCAATGTGATGTGAAAAAATGGCCTTAGAGAAGATTTAGGCTGCTGAAATTTGTATTAGGGTGTCATTAGCTATTATCCTGCAGAAAACCATTTAATAATGAATTTTATTAAACTAGAGCTGTACTAAAGAGCTGTTGAAATACACTTTGGAGAGGTTGTAAACACTTTTTTTTTGGTTTGTTTCCTGAAAAATATCAGCTGGATCTAATGTCAGAGGAGTAGTAAAATTGAGTAAAAATTCTTTAGATGCAAGAATTTATCAGGTTTCTGAGCTTAATGATATGTCTGCTTACACTGTAGTAGTAAAAAATATAAATATACATAGATGTTTCATTGAGTTACTGAATGCATTTGTATTCAACTTCCTATTCAGTGATCACAGACAAATGTCCAATTCATTGAAATTATACTTTAGCCCCAGTTGCCAATTTATTTGCGATAAAGTGACTTGTATTCTGTTCTGGGCCACGAATCATGGTCACAAGAGTTAATTAAAGTTCTAATGGTAGGGTCAACAAGGTCAAGTGAATGAGTTTGTCTATATGTAATTAGGACAGAACAGAAGATAATGAAGTTCAACAGGTGTAACTGAGAGTAGAAGTGGTCTGTTGTATTGAGGTGCTTTACTTGAAGATTCAAAGTTTCTTTTGGAGTGAAAAGTTGGGAAAAATCCCTTTTTACTTGTCAATGCAAGAAATTTTTCTTTGGAAGTGACAGGTCTGAAAATAGACGTGTCTCAGTGCCATCTTTACTCTCATTTTCAAACCTGCTGAACTCAAGAATGTGAATAACATGATTTTTTCAATAGCACATTTTTTTTTGTTTTCTGGGCAAATGCAGTGTATCTATGACTGCAGAAAAATAAAGATAAATGAATTTTGTAGATGAAAATTGGATATAGTTTATTCTACGTCAGGTCAGTTTTAGAATTTCTATATTTTCTCATATTAAAACAGTGAGTTCACAGTAAAGATGTAAAATAACAAAAATCATTAATTTCTGGCACTTTTCAATCTAATAAGAAAATACATATTTTATCCTGACTCCTCTGTACAGACATGTCTTGCTCACACTCTTGCTGTTTTTTAAAAAAATCACTTTCCTCAAATACCAGTAAACAGCAAAAGCATACTCCATGAACAGGACAAAATGCATGCAGAATAATTTACTGCAGAATCTTAAGAACCCAATGTAAAAGCACTGAGGCAGGTTTATTTAAACTCCCTCTTCAGAGAGTAAAGAGAAACGTGTGAATGTGAAAGTGTCCCAATAGTCTTTCCCCAGCAGTTCCGCAGCTGTGTATTAACACATTTAGGATAGCTATTGGCAGTGCAAACTCCCTCCTACTACCTCACTCATGCTTGAATCAGCCCTTGAATCAGAAAGTACACTTCTGCGAATGAAAAAGTTCAGTTTCCATGCCCAGTCAATCCTGGTATCTCTCTCTTCAACCCTCCAGAAAGGGATGGCTAATTAGTGCCGTTGATTACTGCGCTGGGGACACCTGCCTGCAACGAACAAAAATAAGACCGTTAGGTCATTTCATGAAGACTCTACAGTTACAGCTACACCAGTAAATTAAAATAGTGACCAGGAACATTCCTGGGCACAGAACTGGGATTGCACTTTAAATTAAATTATGATGGAAAAGGTCCTTGCCCATGCTGGCGAGCGCAACTGAGGAGGCTGGCACAGGCGTGGGTCACACTACCAGGCAGCTTGTGGACAGCCACTCTGTCTGGTAAACATTGGTCGTGTCATGCCATGTGTATTGGGAGTCTTCGCAGCACTTTCACAGTGCTAGTATACACATAGTGTATGGATACTTGTTAAGCTTTCACATAACATATAAAATTTATAGTTGAATCAGTTATAAAATAGATAACCCCATAAAATGTTCAGCCATTCCAAAATCACCCATTATATCCTGTCAGCTGGATTTTGGCTTTTTCAAAAGGTGGAAGACCAGGCTCGGTAGCTGTTTGGTTATGCGGTTAACAGCCTACCTGCACACCCACAGGAGAGCACAGAGAGAGAATGTTGTAGGGGCAGCCTAAATAATCCCATGATTGGCTGTTCCCAGGCTCATCAAGGAGAGCCACTGGACCCTTTCCTCAAGCCTGGAGGGGCACGGGCACACAGTGGCAGGCAGGAATCCAAATGACACCCTACTGAGGAGAAAACACCTTGTCTGGTCTTCTAGGTTTTCAGCAGGAGAGTCTCAGCCCCATTGTCCAGGTGTGAAACCCATCACGATGAGCCATTGGGAGCAGCTCTCTGGATCACTTTTCAAGCTTTTGACAAGCTCTCTGGATCACTTTTCAAATCACTTTTGACAAGGATTTATTATGGAATGTTTAGGGGAGAAATGAAAGACTGGAAAATGAGAGATTCAGGTGATTTGGGGAGGAACAATTGTATAGAGGTGTGCTTGTGTGTGAGAAGGTCTAAACCAGCAACTGGAGTGGAGCTGCAGACTCAGGGACTCATATGTGCAGGTCCCAGTGACTGAGGATACTGGAATTCAGGAGCCAGCTACTGCGCAGACATAGTGAGTCCAGCTACTGGAGGAACCTGCCTTGTACCTGGGTATAAATATATATTCTCACTAGTTGGCCTCTAGCCTACTCAGCCAGAGAGGGCAGCTATTTTGCAGCCCACTTCTCAGTTTTTTTGTGAGTCTAGTACTAAAGAGATTTTTCATTGCTTCACTGTACTTATCAGAAATTCCCACTAACAGTATTGGAGATGCCAGAATATCTTCAAAATGTAGGCTTGTGGTAATCATCACATTAAGCTTCTCAGCAGTAAGGCCAAATATTGATCTTTTTTAAATACAGACAATTAAACTTCATTCTTAGACATACAGTGGGGCCATGGTGGATAGTTTACATTTCTGCAGTTGTGTTATAGCTTCTCTCTGGATAAACAGAAGACTTCATTTTCACTTCTATCAATCCCACACCATTCACAAACAATAAAATTAATTTCTAGTTTGAATAAACACAGCCTACTAAATTAGTTCCTTTGCCAATACTTTCAAGTTTTATATTGAACTTGTTCACAAAGCCAACACTGTCAGTTAACAAAACAAAAGATGTTGTTTATTATTTTTTATATTAATTAAGCCAACTCCTTAGATACAAGTAGCTCATTGGAGTTAATTATCTCTAAAAGAATCCAGATCATTTGCAATTTGCAAATCAGAAAGAATTATGCCAATTTTTTTGAGCTGAATTCTTTTAGTACTATGAACATTATAGCTTATAAGCTTTTACACTGAAATTCAAGAACACTACTTTTCAGGAGCTGAAAGTCCCTAAAACTCACCTCTTATTTAATTGATGATATTGAAAGCTCTTTTACATGATATTATCAGGAACGAGGGCAATGTTAAAAGCAATCCAACAAATTTTGGAACTAATAATAGACTGATAGATTCAAAGCACCTTCCTCCTTCCACTTAATTCTCAGATTTCCCATGTCTCAAAATTTATCCATCTGCAACCAACTTTAAAGAAGGAAACAACCTAATTGCTTTAATCATCATGGAGGTAGAGCCTAGACCTCACACAATTCTTGCTCCTTCCATATGGGAGCCATATTAAAACTGTATGATGTGTATGTGATCAACACCCAACTGTATGGGCTGTCTTTCATAAGATACAATTAAGCTAAAGTTGTGTTTGCTAAAGTTGTAACACATTGTAAGTCAATAAATTTTAGTGCTTTTTTTTTTCTTTTAAAATACCCTTTCATCAACTTTCTTTTATTGCACTGACAGAATCTTCCAATCACTGCAGTAAAAGAACAAAACTCGGGGCCACTGTTTATTTTTCCAAACTCTTCTATCCTTGTACACCATGTAAGTACAGTTCCTCCCTATCAGCAGATGGAGACAGAGTACACATGTTTTGATGTCACCATCCTTCAGTTAATTGTTTCTCACCACACAACCTAGACAGCATCCACTTGGTTGATCTTTCTGTTTTCTTAAAGATTCCAGGATAATGAATCAACATACCTTGGGGTTTAGTTATTTCCCTGATTTTAAGACTTTTTTTGTCAGGTTTTGGAATTACCTAAGAAATGCGGTTCTGGGTCTAGCTCTAGTTCTTAAGACAGTGTGCTGCAGAGCAAACAATCAGCATAACAGCAACACAAATCACCTGTTAACTTCCATGAGAGATATTAATGTAATATTGCTTTACGATATTCTTCAAGTTGTTCTTCAAATTGTTGTTAATTATTTTTGCAATGCTATACAACAGCATCATGAACTGTGGGCTTAAATGAGATCATTCTAAAACAAATGCCATAAGTAATAATCTTGGGCAGCAAATTTAGCAGGTAGCTTTTATAATTTTTTTCTCATAGTTCATTATTACAAATTGACTTTTTGTTTTGGCCCAGGTAGCATGTAAGAACTAGGTATTGCCTACATAGTATTAAGTGCCATTATCAGCTTCTTAAAAGAAATACCGCCCTATAGAATTCATTGAATTCACTTTGAATTTAACTTCTGAAGGGTATCTTTAATTATTCTCCATTCTGCAATTGTCTGCACTTAATGCTTTTGTCACTGTCTCTTAAATCTTATTCATTACATATCAGTACAAAGAAAGTACAAGCCAAATGCCAAAACCCAGTATTTATTAACTATTCTCAAACCTGTGAGAGTAAGGTATCGATATCCTACCAAAGTAAGTGTTTCCTGAGTGTTTACGTAAGGTAAACCAGTGCAAATTCCAGGGGTTCAAAAGTAATGGAGTGCCTTAATAAAAATCTGTAGCATAATGCTTTAGAAAATAGTATTTAAGAGTAGGTCTTGTTGAAACCAAAATAGATCATTTATTTTAATCTCTATTAAAAATTGGCTTCTGTCTCCCTCTGCTAAATAGGAGTTGTCAAATTTCCTGTAAATGACTCAGTAAAAAAGAATTAGAAGAAAATAAGAAATACAAAAAGTGATTATTATGTTATCTTGGCATTTTGCTAACAGCAACGCAACATCTATTCCATTAATATTCATTCTTGAGTGATTTAGTCAGCATTTTTGTCACACAGTTTCTGCCACTCCCAGTTTTGATTTGCTCCTGTTCAGTGGGTTACCACAATTCTAGTGCTTTCAATCTTGAAGCAAGGATACAATGGAAATATTATCATTTCTCTTTGAATGTTTAAAGTTTTCAACAGTGCCATAGGAATGGGAGGAACCTCTTCATCTCCTCAACAAATCCATGTCTATGGCTTCTACTACATTTCAGTCAAACTTGGTGACTTTGGTTCTATCCTCAATCTTTGTCTGGTTAAATTGATACTTTATGAAGAAGTCAGTCAGTTAATGTAAATTCTTGTTATGTTTAATAATGGTCTTAGATTAATGCAATCCATTACTCTTTCAATTATCTTGCTACTTAGAGTTCCTGCAAAAGTTTATGTGAATAAATTTTAGGTCATGGCTGTTTTCAATTGATACTTTGTGGTGGGTAGGTTGCTCTTTGAATTAAACCTTTTGTTTCTTTTCAAATATTTTTTGATTACTAAATCAAATGTTTCTTCATTAATATGCTGATTGTGACTATTGCACTTGCTTAAGCAAATTAATGCATTTTTAAAAAACTTTGTGTCAGTCTTTTCCATTGATAACACTTCAGCCCTCAAAAAAGGACTTCACTGATGTACGGATTTTTGTGCTAGCATTTTGCACAGGAAGGAATTTCACACAATACTGCCACTAATTTCCCTGACAGTATTCACAATCTGGAGCTATCAAATTCATGATTTGCGGAGTGCAGCCTATATTTTAAAGCAGATAACATTTATTTTTTATGATTAAAAAGGCATAAAAAACCCTCACGAAACTTGCACATATTATGTTAGTGATAACAAAAAAGAAAAAAAAGTTGCTTCTTCAATTTCTGAAATGTCTCCTTGTATGATATTCTTTTCTATATGACAGAACATATTGAATCATAATGTGTCTGTAAAAAGTCAAATCCAAATCCATTAAGGAACTACTCAGTATAAGCTGGGTCTATTCTAAAGCATGCTAGATTTCATTCTGCTAAAGGAACAAAATATGGCTTGGGAAAAGGAGAAGAGTCATTACGTAAGTCTGGCATTTCTTAACCTAATTATACACAATTTAACGTGAGTTCTAAGTGATGTAATAAAGTGCTAAAAGAAAAATATTAGTGAAGAACGTTGTGAAGAATGTACCACTCTACATCTACAGTCAATGTAATAGCCCTAAGGATCTGGTGATCAAATGAATGCTAAAAAATGCAAATAGAAGATAGAAAAGAATATTAATAATGTTGTCTCTAAATAGCCAGGTTATATTATAGATGTACTTTGGCTGGCTGTAGCTACAAAGGTACAAACATTAAATGTGCTAGTAGGATTTTCTCTTTGCTCTTCAGCGGCTTACAGTTAGCCCGCAGATGGCTTCTGTCTCAATTCAGTTTAATCCAATCAACTCGCCTCACTCTGTCCTATACTCACCTATAAGAATGTTTTTTTGGGTGAAAACCAGCTGCTTCTTCCTGCTGATGTTGGCATACGGAATATAGCAACAGCACTTTCTTTCGCTCATCATGTGTCCATGGCTCTCAAGGTCAAAACTGCTGAAACCAAGGTAAAGGGAATTGAGTTTATATAGTATTATATGTCATTGGATAGTATTTAGAGAATTAGACAGCTACTGTGGGGCTTGAAAAAGCAGTTGTTTTCATTCTTACAGCAAGAGTGTTCTTCAATGTTCTCTTCCTAAGAACCAAAATGAGAAGGACATCTTACGCTATAGCGCTGGTAGTGAGTACTACAAAATATATCTTATAAAAAAGGTTTCAAAATATGTGATGTAGTTCCATTTATGAGATATGTTTAATAAAATCCTACATTTAATGACAGCAGTATATTCCTAAAAATCTTTAAGTTGTTTTAACATATAATAAAAGACTCTGGTTTCTGACTTGTGTTTTTCACTTTGAAATATTTGAGGGGTTAGAAAGGGAAAAAATAGTTTGAAAACAAAATGTATTCTGAGATTTTAAAAATATATGTTTAAATTTCAGTGGAAAGTTCAAATAAAAAAATTAAGTGCGATACGATAAAACTGGGAAATTTTCAAAGGGTTTTAATTTTCCGTTTGGTCTTTCAAGAATATATTCTTAGCACTTAGCTGCATGCTTTTCCTTAGTTTAGTCGGCCGAGCAAACCATGTTATACTTAATACATCACTGCATCACTAAAACAGAAATTAAAAATATTTTGAGTACAAAGAGAAAAATCCTGGGCTTTTGATGCCAATGAAAGTTTGTCGCTGACTTCAAGAGAGGTATGGAATTCACCTACTGTAATTAGAGGTCAGCAGGTCATTGGCTCACAGCTGTCCTTCAGCTCTGTGATTTTCACTTCAGTCTTACCACTTTTATTACAGTATAAATCTACATATAGAGCAGACAGGGCTTCAAGGAGGCAGTTGCTCAAGGAAGGGCAGTGGGTAAAGTGGGATTACAGGAAATGTGCATCTGCTTAGAGCAATGGCATGAAGAGTATTCCCACCAGACATGTACCAAAGATTAAACTTCCAATGCTTAGAGATACTTTCAGGGGGGTAGGAGGTAGCATGGCTGCCAAACTTGCATGTGACATTGTAGTTAATTAACATTGCAGTGACCATGGGGTACAGAATGGATCCAACAGGTTATTTTGCCAATTTACATTTAGAATAAGACTAAAGAAAATGGAAATGGGAAAGATGTATTTAGCCCTCAGACGAACCTGGCTGAAGAGTTTCATCGCTCTCAGTTTCTGCTTGGCTTTGTTTTGATGTAGGGAAAGAAGAAAAGAGTGAGACTGTCTTGGACATTTACTTACTGACAAATACCAGTTGTTACAGGCATGAAGGATTTCTCTCCTATTGCATAAGAAACTAAAGCTCCTTGATCTCTCTCCTTTTGGGAGATAGATGCAATATTCAATTTTTAACCCTTTACAATGTTTGGCAATATAAATGTAAGTAGTTTGTTAAATTCATAGTAACCACACTTCTCTCAATGTTGGATGTTTCCATAAATATGTTATCTATCTACCATGTAACCATTCAAAGAACTAAGGCCAGAAGTGAACGTTAGAGATGTTTCAGTAAAGCTTCATGTAGAGAGGCATCTGGTTTTGCTTTGAAGGACCTATTATTTCCAAAGACAGTTTGTTCCAGTGACTAATTGCCTTCACAGTTGAAAATGTCCTTCATGCATCTTTTGAATTTGTCTAGCTACAACTTGTAGCTGTTAATTTTGTGTGGCTTTTCTGATAGATTATAGAGCCCTTAAGTACCTGGTATTTTCTGCCTGTGAAGGTACTTATCCATCATAATCAAATCAGCCCTCAGAGCTAAACAGATTGACCTCTTTAGGGCTGTAGTCCTAATAAAAAAAAAATCCTAAACATTTCTAGCTATCAGCTCCCTTTTGTGGCGCTTCTCTGCACCATCTTAATTTCTTAACTTAGTTTAAAAATGGCTGGCACCAAATAGTATGCTACTTTGTCTTCCCAGTATTGTGTTCAGAGGTAATACTTCCCAATCTCTATTCACATTCCCCCACTTTAAAACTGAAAGATTTAAGGGCTTGTTTTCTGTCACAATATTGCAAGAGAAACTCATAAAAACGTGCTAGCCATAGCTAATGCTCAACTACAGCCCTTAGCAGAGTCAGTCTGCTTGAAGGACTCCTTTTCATCAGCATATCCAAATGGAAATTGTACATCTGAGCTGGCTTATGCCTGACATTTTTCACTGCATTCTTACCTGCCAATTTAGTGCAATTTAAAAATGGAGGGTTAAAAAAAAATGATTTTTTTTCTTTATTAATTTTGAATCACTTGTCAAGAACACTATCCAACTTTATCCTCAAAATCCACAGCAATGATATGGGCACTCAATAACCTGTTTTGACAAAAAAATCTTGAATAAACACAAATAAATAAAATGAGCAAGTCTCTTTCAAACTTTGAAAAATATAAATTATTTTTGAAATTTCACATATCTCACACATTTGGTTTAATTCCTTTAGTCTTAGTTCTTCTCCAAATAATTCCTGTTCCTTTTCAGTTACAAATATACAATTATTATTTCCCCTACCTCAGTCCCTGTAACCGACTTACATATATGTGATTCCTTTTACCTTTCTTCAGAATTGAGTCCTATTCCTCTATTAATTGTTACCTATTTTTTTATAAAATTCATTCCCATTGTAAGTATGGTGTTACCATTCAAAGAGATAAACACTGGCTTCTTTTGTATTGATAAAATGCTTCACTATGTGCAGTCCATACTCTCTGCTTGTCATTCTGATACACTGAAAAATTGCATCCAGTCCTCTATATTGTAGTTCTTAATTTATACAGGGCCGCTTTTCATGGATTTTCTTCTGAATGAATACCTGTATTTGGAATATTTCATCATCTTATTCTTCTTTTTTCAATTTTCAATGTATTTTTTTTCATCAGCATAGGCAAGAAGTTCTCTAAAATATAAAAACTTCCAAATGCACTTGCTGTTAGCTTGATTCCATTGATCTTGTGAAATTCAGCATGGGATCTTGCAAGGCACACCAAAATGTGCAGGCTTAAGGCCCATATTTACATGTCCAAGTTTTTTACTTAACAATGGAATCACTGTAGTAATTACGTTCCACTTGTATCATTACTGCATAACAGATCATAGATCATTGGAGATCTGTGGAGGTCTTACCAGAGGAGTCAGGTAAACACACATTGCTAATTTAAAATATTTGATAGCCAAACTGGAGAAAGGGCAAGAAAATTCTTAACTCATTACATGTTTTACCTGGACTAAGAATCTATACAACAGTCTACTTCTAAAACAGAAACTGAAATGCTTTAACAGAGCAGTAAGTAAAATGAAGCCATAGATACTTCCATTGTAAAACATCGTCTAGGACAATATTAAAGATGGACAATGTGAAACTGGTAGCAGTTCTCTCTATAGTCACTGTCTTTCTCATGACTGCTTTCTATCTGCATTTTTTCAAAGGAAAGTAAAGAGTAGAAGATGCAGAATGGAGGGTATAGGCAGAGAAGAAAATGAAACAATGAAGAAAGCTGAGAGTTAAAAAAAAATGCAAGGAAGTTAAGAAAAAGGGGAAATATATAATAAAACACTAGCTAGAGTGAGAAAATACAAGACAATCCGGTGTCTATAAAAGATAAAAAGTGATTTTACTGACCACTCTACTGACTGTAGTAAACATCTTCAATTTCATGTTCTTAAGCAAGGATGCAATATTGCTAAATCAGTTGCTCAAGTTTGATGCAAAGCGATGTTGAATCCTGATGTCCCACATTTCCCTTAAAACAAATGAGTCCAAATAAACATCTGGAATGTCATTATGTCATCACAGAAAAACAAAAATTAAAGTGTCCTGCATTAGCAAGACTATTATTATTATTACCAAAACATATGAACCTTCAAAACATAATTTTACATTATATCTGTAGGAATGAATGCAAGTCCTATGGTCTGCATAATTCAGGAAGTCCATTTAGGAGATCAGAGATAGGTGATCAGAAACATATTCACTTGAAAGGATCTCAAGGCATATTATGAACTTTATCAGGTGAAAGTTAACTGTTTTTTCTTTGGTTGCATTGCTTCTGCAACTTCAGTTTAGAAATGAAGATTCTGAAATCGAGTGCCTGAAATAGGGATACAACGGTATCTTAGAAAACATATTCTTTGTATAATTCTGTATATAATGTCTCTATTCTTAAAAACACAGTGTTTGATCATAAGATAGTGGTTACTTTATGCAACTTGTATTTTTAGGGGTATTTTTTCAATTCCAGTTGTATTTAGAATTAATTCATGAACAACTGAACTTTGAAAAATATGTAACAGATTTGCCTCATTACTCATTGAAGTTGTCTACATCCTTAAGCTCTAGGGTGAGATTTCCAGAGGCTGGCAAACTTAACAGTTACTCCTTTACAATTTTCTACATTTTATTTGTATACAGTTTCAACATACTTACATGGATGGCATTTCTTTTAAGATAAAAACAAGGCTAAAATATGGTTAAAAACTAGTTAAGCATCTGGCTGATCTTAGCTGCCAAGGTCTGCTGTGCAAAAACTGTCAAGAAATGTGCTTCTCATTCTCTGAACACTTATAAATTCAATAAATAGTTGATATACAATAATATATGATAAAAACAAAGAACCATGCATTATGACTACACATTAGGAGCTGAAATGTACCAAAAAGCCTTTGATGTCTTTCATGTAATTGGCAACAGCAAAAATTCTATTAAAAATTTTGTTTGCTAAATTTTATTTTTTTCCACATTATGACTGATAGAAATCTGTAATTATTTTCTAGTATTCATCTACCTAATGTAAGCACGGCTTTAGGTTTTACTGTCTTTTTCCCTTTTTCAGGTTGTTCTAATGAACCTGTTGATATGCATGGTAGTTTTCTACACTGTGTACTACGTGGTTCTATCAGTGTGCTTCGCAGTATTCAAGTAAGATTTCCTTGTCTTTAGTCCAATAAGATGGCATACTACAACTGTATATAATGCATAGAACTATGACCGTGTAGAGGAAGCATCCAGCCTGGAGGCATCCAGATGGAAGGCATCCAGTCCCAGTTACGCCATGAATATATTTTTCAAATTCAGTTGAACTGTTGTTCCTGAACCTTCGTTCACAGGCACAAGTTGACAAATGGAGACTCAAAGTTGATATAAAATGTCGGTTCTAATCTACTTCCTTGCACTTGCACCATGTAAATAAATGAAAATAAGAGCAAAGATGACATTAAAAAAGGAAGATTTTATAGTCTATAAAAAAGACAGTTTATGTTCCCTTAGGAAGTTCATTAGCATGTATTGTGCCAGACTTATCTCAAAAGTGGAGATCATGGACACTGTGTGCAAGGGCAAGACCATAACATGCAATGGGATGTAGCGAGCTTGTAAAAGCCCAGAGTATACTATTCAAAATCATATTCAAAATCACCCACGGTATGTCATGTAATCACTACGGTGAAAATCTCTGGTTCACTTTATTCATTCTGTTTCCGCAGGATTAAAATGTTGGATGGTTTGGCACCTTTTGATTTTAAGACAATTCCTTCGTGGATTAATCCATATTATTTAGGTAACTGAACTTTGTTTCTCTTTTTTTTTTCTCAATCAAGAAAACAGATTGTATCTGGATGTACGGACATCTTCCTTACGGACAGTACTTTAAAGCTGTTTTAGCAACACTAATGATTTCTGTATTTTAACTACAGTGCATTTAAATACTTATTCATCTTGCCAGCTTTTCTCATTCCTTGAGTAGTTGTACTGATCTTGCATCATCTGAAGAAAATTATGCTGCTTTGCCGGGATGCTTCATTTTCATTGCAGAACTACTACTCATTCTCTGTAAAGTTCCTCCACATGGCTGTTAAATTTAATTTTCATACTGCAGCAAATTGCTTATGAATCATTGGATACAGATCTGAACAACAGGTCACAATCGCCTGATGGAAATTTTACTTTGGTAGTGCCTGAATACAGTGGGCATTAAAATGTCAGGGTTTGAGTATAGCTTAATCCCTAAACATATCTTTATATATCCTAATACAAATGTCTGCATTTTGTCTGAAGCTCTCAAAATATGTTCTTTTTCCTAAACTGTCATTCCTAAAAAATTATATGCATATATGAAATGTTGCCAGATTTGTAATGTATTTTACAAAGGCAAACCACATAATCTGTCAGTAAAGTGTAGCTCAAAAGTAGATTGGTCAGTTCACTAGGTTAAAAAGAGTAACAAAAATGAATATTTGTACACTGTCAATACTGATTTCAGATGAAAAAAAGAGAGAATATTTCAGTTGCAGAGAAAAGAAAATAAAAAATATTCCATTAGAAATATTTTTCAGGCCCTACTATAATTACTGTATCTCTATGAATTTTTCTTTCCCCAAAATTTTAGCAGCCAGTTTGATGGGGCCTGTTTATATGCCAAAGACAGCAAGTATGTCATACAACTGGTTAGTATTCCACCGTCCTGTCTATCCACCCAATGAAATAACATGGACTAGCAAAATATAGCAGGATCTTTTTAAAGTCTACGGGCACAGAGACAGAACGAAGGTGTCTGGATGAGGTTGCAAATGAGATTTAATTTACTGAAGAGTCTCACTCATGCCTGTTAAAAGCACAATTATGTCTCTAATAAGAACAAAAGTCAGCTCAGAACTGAGGCATCATTATTGGGCTAGTGTTGTAAAAAAGTTTACAAAGCATCTGTCTACATTAAGCATACTTTCTAAATTATAAAATTATTGGCATAATTGTAAGGATTATTATCATCATGAAATATAATAAACTAAAAATGCTAAACTTCATTGTCAAACATTAATTTTTTGAATTGTTATTTCCCACTTTCCTAACATGTTGCTTTTCCAGTTATCATTTTATTATTTTTCACATATTTTTTTAAACTTCTGGATGAAAGATCAATAATACAGTAGGACCTAATTGATCCTATAAAGAAAAGAATAAAATTCAAAGGCACAAAGTGCTGCCAAATATATAGATTAAATACAGTGAAAAATTAGCAACCATCTCTCTACTCTCAGCTACATTCATTTTAGGTATTACCTTACTGCATTAAATATATATAATACAATGAAGTCAACAAGGAGAAAGCTATGAAGTTTCTTACCAAACATAACCCCTTTAACCACAGAGTCCTGTTTTAGATGAGAAAAAAAAAATTATATTGATATCAATCAAATCTATTTGGCACCATATGCAAGAAGTGTGGATGGTTCCTAAGTAAAATTTCCATGACATTTCTCCTCTAGGTTATATAAACTGGTCATAATCCTGTCACTGGTCATAATCCTGTTAGTCCTCATGTCTTTACACAAAACATAAAACATTTTAAAATCTATAGGCAAATCAGGCTACAATCCATGCAGAAGTCTGTGGCAAAATTTGAAATAAGCTTTATAGTGAAAATATTAATGTAATATTTTATCTTGTAAAAATAAAAATGCGTAACTCTCTCAGACATTTTAACTTCCTATTGCCATTAGTTTGAATATGAGAAAAAACCTTTCAAAACTGTTTGGTGAAAATATCTTATTTTCAATTACAGCTCTTGTGATATCATTGGAAATAACTTTCTTCACATGTGGTCTGCTGTTTGCCCTGGTTGTGGAAGAATGGGTTTGGGATTATGCTGTAACAGTTACTGTTATTCATATCATCATAACTTCAGTTGGTAAGTAGGTTTACTGCTAAATATACGTGTACCATCACAGATTGAAGGACCAATCAACTATGTTTCATCTGCTGTAGTACTGGACTGGATTAAAAAAATTTCCTTAAAGCTATTTCTATTTTCCATCCGTTTGACTCATGCAAGTATTTCAGTCCTGCCATTTAAAACTCAATTCTGGTTTTGTTGCAGTATTTTAAAACACCATTTTCTTAGGAAAAAATCAGAGGTTTATTTCATAATCTAGCAACTCATATCAAACAGATCCAACCTAGATACAATTGCAGCGTCTGGGAGATGCATTTTTCTCTAAAACAAGAAATTAATGTTTGTCCATGTCCTGACACTTTAAGATCTACTCATTAACACTTCAGCTCTAGTTCAGAGTAAATATGAGGCTTGCTTCAGCAAAGCCAATTGAAAGTTTGAAAGTTAGATCATTTGAACTAAATCTCACTGAGGAAAATAAAGCATTTTATTATCGAAGCATCTTTTTTTTTTTTTCCCCGTGAAACTCTTCTCGAAAGAAAAGGAAAATAATTGGCTGCTGTAAATGAGATTCATCATCACTTTTTTCCAGCACCTGGTAACCTGCTCTCTCTTCTCAAGCAGTTTAGCAGAATACTGCTATGGATGATTAGGAAGAATATTTTAACCCCATCCTTGTCAGAGCCCATTTAGAGGTCTGAATGATAGATACATAGAGTCACAGAATGGTTTGAGTTGAAAGGGACCTTAAAGATCATCTAGTTTCAACCCTCTGCCATTGACAGGGTCACATTCCGCTATACCAAGTTGCTCATTTTTTTCTCACATAACAATGATTCTTTTATCCTATGCTCCTTTATTCTAAAATTTAGAAATAGGGAAAATATTTCTGGAATTTAATCCACTGCTATTCCTTATGAATAAGTTTTGTATTTAAATGAAAGAATTTACAAAAACTACAACAAAACCTGCTTTGTATATTATTTATACAGGAAAGTATCTTCTATCATTATATTAGATGATGCATTCTGATATCCAAAGAGCCCCAGATTTGTTATTGTTTCTTTCAGATGGCTAACCAAAGCTCTGCTGTCTGACTGAGCTGCCTGCATATGCAGTATACCTCTCAGCTCACTTTGCTGCCTCTACAGTCCCATCAGCATTTTTTTGGGGGAGGAGGACGATACTGGGTCACAATGGCTCTGCAAATGATGATACAGTAGAGATGTGGGTCAGCTTGCGTGAGGCAAGGGCAAGGGGCCGACACTGGTGAGAGCATACTGTGCGATAGTGCTGACTTGCAGTGCGCAGCCCCAGTCTGTCTGCCGTGCACAGCATCACCCATTAAACCAAAAATGCCAGGCAGCTTAATTTGTTTAGACTGCAGCAGTATGTAGGCGCTCTACCAGGGGATCGGTGTCTCTGCTATGCTAAACTGTGTATAGATAAGTAATAAAGCAGGCATTTTTTCTGCAGATAGTCTGAGAGCTCCGTTTAGCGGACACTTACTAAGACTTGCCTTCCAGTGGCATCACTCACCAGCCTAACCTTAACGGTGTGGCCAAGTATCAGAATGATCAGGACCTAAATATGCATTTGCAATTGCAATAAATGTAAAGTGTATCATTTACGAAGCAGACTTTTGATAACATAATGTAATGTTTACATGTCCCTATACACTTACTGTTTAAAAATTTACATTTCTCTTTTTGTTCTCCTTGCAGTTATGTCTGAATTCCCTCTGATGTTACACTGGTGGCTGGCATTAGGTATAATTACATTCTTGAAAGCTTAAATTGTTAGAAATTTGTGTAGAAAATTGGTATTTACAGTATGAAGTATTTCTATTAAATGTTGTCTCACTAGTTTGAGAATCATCAACATTTAAAGAAGAAATATACGTTTTTCATTTATACTTCTTTTAATGGCATAGGCAAGTAACACTGGGCTAATGTTTGCCTTGCCTTAAAAAATCTTCTGTGTTAAGACCAGAATGTACTCAGTTTATGTCAGTCTTGGTGGAAGCAGCAGATATGCTCACATTCTTGAAATAAACCGTAATTAAGTTCTGACTATCTCAAATTAGCTCACTTAATTCAGGTGTCAAAAAAGACAGTTGTCCAAACTAGTCTTATTTGGTACCCTCTACAATCAATGGAAAGAAACAGGCACCTTCAGAGGCAATTTTTCTAAACACTGTGTACAGGTACTTATGATGGAGGAGATAAATCCCAGTCATCATATTTCCTTAGAGAGAATTGCCTACATTTCTGAATTTTTGTTTTTCTGTAAAATTAAAAACATAGCTCTGTACTAGTCTATTTTAACTTGAAAAATAGTTAAAGGAAAAAGTACTGTCTTTTGTTCTTCTTTATTATATGACTGATAACAAGGATTGGCAGCTGCAGTAAATTCCTAAATGGTGGGGACAGGCAAATGGGGAATTTACCCCATCCTGCAACTGGTTATGCATCAGCAGCTGACAGGACTGATATCTTTGTAGGTGGTTAAAGCCTTGGGCAAAATGGTTAAGTAGATAGACCATTTAATCAAAAAAACCCCAACAAAACAAAACAAGATAAAAAGAATGTCTGTTTAAGTGTCTGTTTATTGTAACATTTGTATTCCATTATAAAAATTAATATAAAACAGTCATATATTTTCTTTCAGGATCTGGAGTAATTTCCATGATTTGTGGAGGACAGATTTTGGCATACTTCTTGTTCAAAGACAACTTCATTTACCCAATTCTAGATGATTTTTGAACAGGAAAATTAGAACTTGCCTTTATATTTATATGAATTCTATGGTTTCATTAAAAATATAATTAAAATGAAGTTAGCAACTCTCTAATTGTAAGGCTAATGTTTAGCTTACCAGACTTTTTGTATCTTATCTTTGTTTGCAATGTCAATGTAATCACTTTTAGCCATTGTATTTAATTACTTATAGCTTTTGTATGTACATTGTCCTTTAAGCAAATAATTAGATACACTCTTTCCTGTTTTAAAAAACAAATAAACCATAAGGAGGATATAAGCAATGATGCAACACTTCTGAAAAATCCTACAAGGAAAATAAAAAAACGTGTTTGAATGTAATCCTTTCAGGGTGCTTGTTATCTATTGTATTTTATGAAATGTTGACTCTAACTTGGCTGGAGCCTGACCTCTCACAAACCCTGCAAAACTCTGAAGTCATCCTATCCGGCATGATTCACTGTAGGTTTAAAGAAGTCTTTACTGGCAACCCCCTGGCAAAGAAGAATCAGTGAAGAGGACATAGCTTTGCATCTCTTCCCACCTTAAAGCTCTCAGAAGCTTCCCAAGACAACAGTAGGCAGACATACAACCCCCAACATTTGGGGATTGAGCCTATTCTCTCTTTGGTTAATGATCCATGTATGATCTGGCTGTGCTGGAAGGAGGAAAAGCAAATGCTACTGACAGTTACTGTTTTACATATTCCTGTCTCTCTCCCTGACCTCCAAGTGGCCAGGCCAATGCCAAAGTGTGAGTTTAGGAGCAGGGGTAGATAAAAACAACAAACAAACCACAGTAGTGGCTTAAAGTAACTCTTTAGTTCTTTAATCATACAAAGTTGTAACAGGAAAATCACTAGAAGGCAACTTCATCTTAAATGTGATTCCAGTAACTGAATTTCAGCTGCAGTTTGCTTAGAAGAACAACACTGGATTACTGTTTGCACAGGAATGCTAAATGTTGCATTTGCCTTAATCTTACTCAACAGATAATGCCTCTGAAGAATCTGTCCCCAGCTGATCTAATCAAACATCTTAAAATTTATTCCAAGTTTTACAATTTTCAATTAAGTTTCAATCCTGAAAGTACATATACATTGAGAAGCACTTTTCAGAAGATTCCCAAAAGAATTAATTTGTCCCTCATGAATGAATGCCCACGAATGAATGACATGAAAGTCATTTTAGAGACAAAGAAGGTATGTAAATCCATAGCATTGAATAGATGTAGGCTCTACAAGTTTTTCCACATAATATGCCGTGTACTGAAGTCAGCATTGATCATTCTGGAGAGTGAAGTAACTGACCCCCTATCACGTTAAGGGTGGGAGCAAGACGTTTGCCTGCCAGAGCCCGAGGTTTTCTGAGCAGTTTTGCAACATCTAAGGTAGAGAGTCCTGGCTCAGAGCCCTGGCTGAGCGGCTTGCAACCAGCGTGCTTGTGTCTATCTTGGTGCCTGGCTGAGAGGCTCCCGCTGAAATGGTTGTTACCAGTTTCAGAGTCTGGTTGAGGACTTACACTGAGAATGTTTAAAAGTTAAACAGACAGGTTTGATTTATTAAAGCGACAGAGAGGTTCGGAATTGCAGTTGGGAAATGCACTAACTGCAACAGGATAATAGAGCTCAAGTAAAGAATTCCTGGGTAACAGCTGACGCAGTCGGAGGCACAGGCCTGAGTTTCAGCTCTAATAGATAATAAAAATAAAAGGTATATCGTATATTTAAGGCAAAATTCTTACCAAGAAGCCATCCCTGTCTTAGGTGGAGGAAGAACACAGCCCATTGACCATCTCTGCTGGACTTTTCAGTCTTCCCCCCACTCCAGACGTATATTACTTTTGTGATTTTTATATCCTGATTCAGTCTGTTCCTGCCTTCTAGATGACGTTTCACATGATTTGGGTAGAGAGTTGAAGAACATAGTCATGTCATTATCACACTTAGGGGCGTAAACCTTACTATTAATTTTGTTTTTACTCTGGCCTTTAAAATTTGTTTGCACCTGTTGAGTTAGCTGAAACAGGGCTGTCTTATCTTCACAAAACTCCCTCCTTCAGCTTTTTGGCATGGATCTCCAGCCCCAGAGATAGCACAAGAATCTCATGGTCATAAACATCTCAACCTTCCTCCCAAAGCGCACTAAATTAGCTGTGTTTCTGTCTCACGGCAAGCTGGGCTGTTACACCACACCCCCACCGATCACTGGTTTGAACCACAAATTGTTTGTAGACTGATGGATTTCTATCTCCAGTAACATTAGTGTGCAGATAGCTGACTAGTATGTGTTTGAAAAACATTTGCACATTTCTTCCAGATTTGTTTCAGTTCAGAACTATAAAAATGGATGGGAAGGAAGTACCGTCTAATGTAAATTCATACCTCTGTCCTCATCCTCACGCAGTTTGTGTGTGTAGGTAGTGTGCCATATGGCATAACATGAGTGGATTAGATATAAAGTTAATCCACGGGTAGAACAAGTTTCTATTTTTAACCTGACAGGATTTTCCTCTACGCGTGTCAGCCCAACTACAGTTTATAGTAGTTCTGTTGCCCAGTCTTGACATTTTTAACATTTGTTTCCTATTTAAAATCTTAAATCACCAGCAAGAGGTACCTTCGGACTAATATGAAGAGTGATTCAGTCCCAGCATTTCTCCAAAGCACGTACAACTAGGCCACTGCTAAAAGAACTATCACAGCAAGAACTCTACTGAGGATTAAAAGCCTTAGTCTGGCTGTTAAAGACTCATTAGCTTTTTGCATTGCTTTCAGATATGCAATGGTGAAACAATTGCAACATTATTTATTTCATCTTTTACATCACTTTTATGCTGAGCACCAATGATAAATATTACACATAATGTTTAAAGTGTAGACATAGTTCATATTATACAAATAAATATTCACCATGTAAGCAGTACGAGCTGTATCTCTGTAGGCATTACCTTGTTAGAAGCTTTCAGAGATAATATCTAACACTGTGATTTCTATCTATCTGATACACCAAAACAGTACTTTAGAATATGCCAAACCTTTCTGTTTATGAAACAATAATAGAGTGATCCACTTGAGCAATTTTTGTGTGACTAATTGGTAACAGTCAAGACACAGGTAGGAAAGAAGAGCCGCTGGAGGTGAAAAAGGGCACTGTATATGTCTCACATCAGACCTGCCAAAGACTACAAGAAAAGACTGCTACAGAAAGCAGAAGGAAAACGAGAGAAAACAGCAACATGACACGTGTTTGAAAAAAAGTCACAATGAAAACAAGAAACAAGAAGACAGAAAGGGACAAGACAAGATCAACGAAATAAGAAAAAATCTGCAGGTTGAACTTGCAGCAAGGGAGTCTCACAACATGAAATTTGTACGCCACCTGTATGCTGCAGTCTGTTTTTCTGATGATGTATACGTGACTCTTGGAACAGTGGTCTCCACATCCATAGTTTGGACATAATATCTGTGATGTTATGCCTGTGGCTCCTGCCCCAGGATTTTCAGAATTCTTTGCTCTCTGACTCAGCCAGGCACAGAAATATTGTCTAATCTAGTTGGTGTGGGCTTGGTGTTATTTACCCCGCTGTGATACAGTCTAGTAGTCACGAGTACAGGTATCAGTGGGGGTGTGAATAGACCAGAAAGCATTACAAGCCAATGGAGTCTTGATCCACCTCCAGACAGAGTTTGCAGGGAAGAAGGTTACAAGTTGCAAATGTTAGGTGTAGAAATCAACGGAGCAGTGCACAAATGGCATAACCTAATAATACCATACTTGCAGTAATTTAAAGAATTTTTTTTCAGAGGCAAGAAATTTCTTTTCATCATATCCGACCACCTACTGAGACAGATTACAGTTCTCCTCAATTCAGCCCTCTCTCTAACTGGCTGTGCATTCATTCTTGTTCCAAATGTTGAAGTGTCTTACCTGTAACAAAGAACGTGTGTGAAATGGAGACTCTAAGAATATATTCCTAAGATAACAGCACACCTTAACGCAATGTCAAAGTGCAAACCAATTCAAAAAGTTGTTCTGGGACAAACAAATTAACACAGACATGTAAAAACAGCCAAATATCCAACTACAGAGTACAGACAATGTAATGACTTTTAGTTGATATTTTTTTTAAAAATATAGGTTTAAATACTTATAATTTCCTAGTGAAGCAAAGGGCTGGTTATTCAAACTAAGCCCATCATTTTTCCATGTCTGTAAATTGCTTGATCACCACTTACTTCCATCTCTTTTGTATTCAAACTTAAAAAAGCAGGTAAAACAAAACCCTACAGTACTCATTATTTCTGTATTCCTAAAAATACCAACAACGGCTGCACCAGTAAATACAGAAAACACAGTATGAATAATACTAGATCACCAGCTATGGGTAGATGAGTCACCTGACTGCAGTCTCCTGCTCTGGATATTCATACACAGGGTGTCTGTGGCCCACAGCCTTTTGACTAGAAATACCTGTTGTGACTGAGTGAGCTTCATTAAACCAAGAAAAGATGTAAGCCTTACACATTTTTCATTTCATCATCTGCTGTGTGTGTTGTCACACTATAAAGTTAGATTCTTGTTAATCCTCACAGGTATTTAAAGTTTTATTTAAATATTTTGTATCTTCCAAATGTGACTTACTTAGAATATTTATTTCTTGGCTTAAGATCCTGTGTAATGATCCATCTGCTCAGTAATGGCTAATACTCTAATCTCTCCGTTTTGTGAGCTAATCACAGCCCCAGACAGCATGCACTCTCTCATTAGATGTCAGAGAGGATAAAGGTCTTAGGAATGGTTATAAAATTTGATGGTGTAATTAATACCTTTATTATTGGCTTTAAACCTTTTAGTGTGAGGCTATGATTTTAAGATGCAGATCCGTGTCTCAGCTTCTCTGTTTAGGGAGAATAATACGGATCTCTTCAGAGTCCTCCTTCAGGTGCACCAAGATAATTATGCCTGTGTTCTAGGGCAGGCAAGCTCTGTGATGGACTTAAATCCAACTCATCCACTCTCCAGTTCAGGGGACCAAATTAATACCTTGCAGTCATCTCCCAGTTCATACACTCAGGTTTCTTCTGCCAACAAGGATGAAAGAAGGGAAAGATGTGTGCTTGGATGCCATGCTGACGTGTAGTTGTAACGTGGCATTAACTTAGACCAGAGATTTGGGAAGTGACATCAGGACACCAATTATGGACAACCAAAATCTGAGGAAAAGACCTGGCCCCAATCTTTTAAGGTTGCCTACCCCTAGGAAACAGTTACAATCAAATAAAGACGATGATTGAAACTGGAGCCTCTAAGAAATGTGCAAGGTACTTTCATGCTCTTACTGTCATTATCCTAAATTGAAGATAGTCACAGCCTGGCCATTACTGTTCCATATTTTCAAATGAAAATGAATCCTAATAAAAGATTATTTGCTGTGGATTGGCAAAGTGATTGTTAAACAAAGAGCCCATTCTTACTTCCAACAGCAAGGATCCCATTTTCTCTATTAGAGCAATAGTCTGTCAGAGGACCACTTACATGAACCCAGACCCTCTCTCAGAGTGATCTTCTCACCAGATTTTCAGCATCAAAAGGAGAAGTGTTTACATAAAACGTGGGTGATGGCAAAATTCTCAAATACATTAAGAATTACTGATTTCCTAGCAATCTTCAAACACCTTTACATTTAAATTACATGTATATCAGTTTTCAAAATACATTGAAAAATTAAATGCTTTAATTCATAAACCTTGATGGGGGTCCACACAAAGATATAGCATTAAAGATGACAGAAAAGATCATTGTGCTTGGTATCTCATACAATATTAACTGAAAAAAAAATGGAGATATTAGCCAAATTACATGAGAAAATTAATCAGAAAAACATATTTGCATTAATTTGAATTCAGTATTTAAAATTACTCTGAATTCTAAGGAATTGTTTTAACACCACTTCACTAGAAACTCCTAGCAAATCTTTCAAAAGTGGGGGGTATTCCATAGTACGTTCCCAGGTGAGAGAAGGGCAGGCAGTAAGTGACAAAGGTGGAGGGAAGATGGTGTTTCAAGAATGTAGCTGCTTCAATACTCAGGAAGAATGAAAGAGAACTTGTAGGATATGAACCAACTTATCTGGGTGGGAGCAATTCTCCATTTCAATGGGAGATGTGCTGGTAGTTAGGTCCTGCCCAAATTTTTCAGTAAATTGTTGATATACAAAAATTCATTTTAAGACAGCTAAAACATGAACATGAACACAGTTAATTGAGTTTTCCTCGGAAAAAAAAAAGAAAAAGAAGATGAAGAGTTGTCAATGCCTGTTCATTTAAGGCCCATTAGATCTCAGTTTTTCAGGTTAGACTCACAAGGGTACCAATAAGAAGAGAAAGAGAGGGCTAGAGTGACAGTGGATACGTTCAGATCTAAAGCAATAAACTCTCTAGATCAAATTAATCACACAATTATTTGGTGTGCCATATATTCCAAGAGCTTTTAAAGCATGCGACTCTTGCTTTAGAAATAAATTTTCTTTCCTGAACTTTTGCCATCGAATCATTTAAAAAAGAATGCAAGTTGTAATTGAAAAGCAAATACTGTTTTCCGTTGTCAGGAAAAGAAACAACATCAGGTCTTCAGGTCTTGAGAAAATAAAATCAGTTTTGATTAAAAACCAAGCTGCATTAAACTGAAATTTTCTCACAAAAATCTACTCTAGACCAGAAGGCAATTTTATTGAAAAAAGTATTTTTTCCCAAATGATAATGTTTTGTAGTTATTTGTTTTATGTATTTTTAGAATGTGTTATGTATCGCTAGATAACATTTGCAGACTGTTCCAGTTGCCGAGGTAACTATGTTATTTTAATGATCAGCAGAGAGGATCATTATGTAAAACATTATGTTAATTTCAAACACAGAAAATTGATGTCTTGCTGTTACCTTGAAGCTGCACCTTTTTTTTTTCCCAGCAAAGTGCCTTTTTTCCATGAAAATTAATGGTATGGCTAAGTGCTCGAGTATCCTTTTCAGACTGATTCATGTTGCTTTGGAGGCAAATAAGGCAAAAACGACACCAAGTAACCAACTAACAGCAGATGAACCCATTTCAAGCCACCATAGTTGCTACAGAAATAGTATAGGAGAAATTGTTTCATATATTCTTAATATACATGGACAGTTGGTGGGAATTTTTAACAGGTATATATCTCATTTTTAACTTTGAAATACATCATTGCTTAGTTAGGGAAAGCAAATTATAAAGCACATGTAAGTATTGTTTATGATTAAGTAAGTGTAAGTGTTGTCCATGATACTGACCAATTGATCAAAAAAATGACATTAAACTTTTGCTGCTCTTATTAAATTATATATCCACTAGATTACTAGATTAGACCAGCAATACAAATGCTGTGCATTTATGATTTGATTGCAATCAGAAATAGGCTTTCTCAGGCTGCAACGAGAATCTTGCTTATGCAGTAGTTCATGGTGCGGTTTTGTTCTCAAACCTACCTTCTCCATCAAAAAAAAAAAAAAAAAGTGTAAATTTCAAAGTTATCAAAGCTAAGCCTCACACAAATCCTAGGGCTGATAATGGCAATTGATGCTACAGCACACCAGCCTCAGAAATGCAAATTGTCTCAGGCTACCAAATGCACCTCAGTTTTGTCACCTGAGTCTTCTTCAGCCTCTTCTCTGTGGTTTTGCCTATAGATTGTGTTAAATTATGAGTGCTCCACTCTCTAGGTGGAACTGGATGCTTTTATGTATTAGAACATGGTATGCTCATGACCCCTGAGAGCTCCTATATTCTCCTGACACTTCATCATAATCACCTGATCCATTTTAGAGTCAGTGAACTTTCCTGACAACACTCAAAGTGCATTTTGATGGAGACTATACTTATATGGACTCTTTACTTCATGGAGTTTATTTCTATCCTTTCCCAAGGATTTCCTCTGCAAGCAAAGCTCTGACTTCAAAAGGCGGTAACTCTTTCTCAAATTCTTTACCCATAATTACACCTATTACACCGGTGTTCTTCTATTTTAACCTCACCACCACAATGCGCTTTTCTGACACACTGAGGTTTGCCAATTTGTATACATCCCAAGGAGGGCTGAAAGCTGAAAATGTAGAAATGTGAAAAAACAGAATTGCATTAAATCAACTAGATACTGTAAAAAGAACATAGGATGATACAGCTGGGAATAAGTCATCCATTAACTAAGAAGATTAGGAATTAATTTCTCCCTTCCGACAGCCTATGCCTTACTTGTCCACTATGTGCGACCAAATACCTTATCCTGAAAAGTTTTGCTTTCATACCTAGCATTGTGAAAATAGGGGGCTAAATTTTCAAGCCTTGGAATGATTTAGAACTTTCTGATGGGTAGCTTTCTGCTAGAAAATGCTGATTATGCAAAATCAAAAAGTTTCATGGGGAAATATTCACTTTTTATGACATCTGTTGGCAGAATATAATCAAAGTACATTATCCTGTTAACTACTGAAATACACCAGACATGATGCAAAAAAATTAAATTCAAACAATAGAATAAAGCGAAGCAATACTGAAAAAACCCTCCTAAAGTGTATGCTTGATTTCAAACATTTTGATAAGTCCTTTTAGAAACCGTAAACCAGACTTTTCAGAATTTTTGTTTTATGGAAAGTTTAAATTCTTATAGTGAAAAAAATTTTAAAAATTGGTTATGTCAGATACATATTTCTTCTAGTAAGATGATTCATATCTTTTTGAATTATAACAGCATTGTTGTATCACAGCGATACTAGATTTTTAATCTCTTTGCTAACAAATTTGTTATATGAATAAATACAAGCATAGAATTAGCAAGTAAAGATCAGTTAAGGAATGCTAGTGAAAAATAATAAATTTAAAGAAAAAAATATGAAAAGGGGATTACTAAGTACAAAAAGAAGGCAGCTGTGTTAAACCTGCCAGAGATGAAACACTTTACCTCTGCTCCACTGATGGAGCAGAGCTGTAAATGGTGCAGAGAGCATGAGAACAAGTTAGCAAGTGAAGGGCACATATTCTGGGGCTCTAATTGACATGAGCTGAGAAATATAGGATATATAGAAAGAATTTATAGAGAGTGAAATAATGACATTAATGAAAACAAGCTTGAGGATATGGGACATAAAACCATATGTACAATGGGCCAAAAATATTCAAGTTGCAGTATTCATCCACTACCAAAAAAAACCCCAAACAAATACTTTAACTGTTTACATAATCTGTATGTTTACAGAGTCTCTGTATGCTGATTCATCAATAAAAACTAAACACACTTTTCTCACAAGTCTGATACTGTCAAGAATGTGCAGACAGAAGTGATTAGAGCAAAACCACAGAGTGGTTTCATGCATTAAAATTCTGTCTCTGGGGATTTCCAATCAGTTCTTCCCAGAAAGACTGAAATAAAATTTACAGTAACCAGCTTATTTCAAGAGGGTATGGTGACCGAATAGTAACTTGCAGGTAAAACCTCCTAATTAATACCCCATAATTTAAACTATCTTTGTGGCACTACTTACTTCTAAGCTATCCACAGTCCCAAAATGCTTCCTGGTGAACTGGAAACATTTCTTGTACTTGTGACTTCTCTTTGTTTCTACGTTTCAGTAATTTGAATGTTATCAACACAATGAAATTCTTCACTAGAGCAAGTCATTAAAACAAGCACTCGGAGTCAGAAAATACGGAATGCATTTTTGTTTGCAACCTTTCCTCAAACAAGTTAATGTGTGCATTATGATTATCTTTGAATTACTTTCGGTAGATAGTACTTTTGCAAGAGTCTTGCCTGGTTCAGTGCCCAGGATGGATGCACAGGAAGGGGAGAATAACGCTGAAGGGACATTCTCATCTTGGAGTGCACCAGAAAACAACTAATCAATATTCATAGATTTGAAAACCTGGAGTTACTGTTCTGATCATCTGCTCTATGATCATCTAGGCTGATCTCCACAGTAACAAACACCACAGAATTTTCTCCATGAGCCCAATGAAACAGATACAGAGATTATTTATATGTGTTTTATACCAGGAAGTCATCCATTGTAGACCTAAAATTTCAAGAGATCCAAGATTCAATAGTGTGTTATGTAAACCCCTTCAGTGTTTCAGTACCCATATGGTAACACAAAAGGTGTTTCAGGGTTCCCAGACTCAATTTGTCTAGCTTCTGCTTCAGTCCTTTGGTTCTTCTTATGTCTTTGGCAGATTAAAGAGCTCTCTGCTATGACATACTCTTCTGCTTAGGTGCTTACACGCCATAATCAAATGACCTCTTCTTCATCCGTCCTCTGCCAAGCCGAATGGGGTGAAGACACCAATTCCGTACGGCGAGGCAAGTTGCCCACACCTGCAATCATTCCTCTTGCTCCGTGCTGAACTCTTTCCTACTGTGCAGCTTTCGGAAGAGCACCCAGGCACCGTGCAGCTCTCAGCCGTGACACACGCAGAGATGAGATCGTCTTCCTACTCCCATCCTCACGCCTCCCAGCCTGTGCTCTCCCACGCAGAGCAGGGCGGCCGGGTGCACCTACCCCCAGCGCTAATACACTTCTGCGCTCCCGCCCCTCCCCGCTACCCCCGGCCGGGGCGCTTGGCAGCCATGCCCAGCTCTCAGGGGAGAGAGGTGGGTGCACCTCAGAAGGAAGCTGAGACCCTGCTGCCCTCCCCAGGTTTTCACCTCATCCCGAGGAGAGGTCACGGCGGGAAGTCCGCCACCCCAGAGCACCCTCTCCAAAGCCGGGCCCTTCAGGGAGGCCGCAGGACTCGACCTGAGCCCTCCTGGCCTGTGCGGACCCGTCGCGTCACGGTGGCCCCGCCGCAGGCCAGAGACGCGCGGAACGNTCGCCGAAACCCCCGGGAGCCGTCGGGAGGGAAACTTCGGCGGCTGCCGCCTTGGTGCGTTGAGGTAGGGAAAAGAGTGACGGTGGTGGTGGCTGGCGCCGCGGGTGGGAGGGAGCGTGTCCGCTCCCGCTGTCGGTACCTGACCCAGCCGATCCTTTCCATGTGCGCTCCCTCCTTCTGCCGGCCGTTCATGGACGTGCATCTCGCACCACAACAGCGCTTCGTGGAAGATAAATGGTTGTTAGTTGATAGTCTGATAAATTGATATCCCTGCAGTACTTGTGTAGCATAATTATAATAGTATGTGCTAGACAAATTGCGTATTTCTTTTTTCTTTTTTTTTTCAATACGACTTCTGACAGGAACCATTACTAAGCCCTTTTCACCAGTATCATTTATTCTAATTAAAATTTAGCGGGAAAATACAAATATTTTTGCATTCAGTGGAGAGAAAGCAAAAAAATGTGCAGCCTCGGTGATGTTCCACTTGTATTTTGTTGAATCAGAATTCTTCTGTATATGAACCCTTAACGTGCATCAAAAGACTTGATTGAAAAAATAAAGAAAATGCATCGAGAGAGCATGCATTGAGCCAGAAATTTAATTTGTGAAAGCAGTGGTGTTTTTTGTGGTTCATTTTCTGCACCAGCTTTGGGAACTGTTTTCATTAGCCAACTTTTCCAAGTTAGCCATCGTGATGAGTGGGAAAAAAGACAATCAATTATACTGTAACTTTTAATTGGTATGATTTAAGGCTTGATTCCTAAGATATCTACAGTATGTAGATTTTTTTTAACAACTATTAAAATAACAGTACTTTGATATGAATTACATGAGAGAAGCATGTAATGTTACCAGTTTTTAATCTTTTTTTTTTTTTTTTTTTTTTTTTTTTTTTCCCATAGAATTTTTTTAT